>JAYMSZ010000683.1:0-17882 GCA_036897665.1 Pelargonium citronellum
GCTTCTTTTTGGGTCATTTTATAATTAAACAAAATAGCATGCCAAAATTAATAGATTGATGAGGTGGCGCTCTAATACGCATTATAAACCTCTTTTTTGGTTCAGCTTTTATAGTATGTATAGATATAAAAATACATTTTTGTTGCTTAAAAGTGAAGTCATAAGTCTTCTCTTAGCTCCTTCATTCTTTATCTTTACTTAGTTATTTATTAATGATTTGTCCAAATTTCTTTGATATCAAGCATCCTAATTTTCAACTACAAATAAATACATTTGACCTTATATTCTAATTTATTCATTTACATGTACATAAAGTATAGGGAGACTTTGCATAAATCAACCGTGTGTTCTAATTTTCGTTAAATTGGTGATTAAATTCAGATTTACGGGCATTTAAAATATAATCCGTATTTTTTGAGTTTGAGTTACATAAAATGAATTCGATCACTTTTCGAGGAGGGTCGAACATATTTGAGCATTTTGCACCTAACAAACACACTCCACACTGTTTTTGGGTCGAACTTGAATTACGCGTTTTAAACCCGAACCTGAAAATTTTGTTCAATACTCTAATGGTCAATTTTAATTTTCACATGGTTTGTTAATTAAGACAAACTTAAAAGAAAAAAAAACTCACAACACATTCAACACCAACCTTATTCCTCTTTTAGTCTTTTTATATAATTATTAGACACCAAACTTAGTTTTAAAATTTAAGTTTTTTATTTTTTATTTTTAAATAACTTAGTTTTAAAATTTAAGTCAAGCAACATGGTTTATTTATTTATTATTATTTTTTGAAAACATGGTTGGTATTTTTGTGAGTTCAAGTTACATAAAAATAAATTATATTAATTTCGCATTAGGCTGGGTCGGGTTAGACAACTTGAACATGCATATTTCAAATGTAGACCTTAATATTTACATTTCTTTCATGTAAAAGTGGCAATTCGAATTTCAAATTGTATTTGTTCGTTTTTGAATTGATAAAAAAATCTGAATTTGATATGAAAGGAGATCAGATCGTACTAGATAAGATTATATTTCGAATACAATTTGAAATAATAAGTGGATTTGTGTGGAGTGAATTTTATTTGCCCGAAATGAGTCTGATTAAATTTAAGTTACATGCATTTCGAATATGTGCAAGTTATATTCAAATTGTCAGAATTGTCGGTTTTAGTACAAAAATCTGACCCAAACCCTATGAAACGGCGCCGTTTTTAG
Source organism: Pelargonium citronellum (assembly GCA_036897665.1). Classification (NCBI taxonomy): domain Eukaryota; kingdom Viridiplantae; phylum Streptophyta; class Magnoliopsida; order Geraniales; family Geraniaceae; genus Pelargonium; species Pelargonium citronellum. Next base: position 1,228 of record JAYMSZ010000683.1, read on the forward strand.
GTGTAACGAAATAAAATTCTGACATTAACCGATTAACGTTATCAGAAACTGTCATAAATCACGCCTCAATTACACAATTCTCATTCTTCTAAACGGCACCGTTTGTTCCCATTTGTTCCCATCAGACCTATTATTTTCAACCCCCAAAGAACTCATATTTCCAAATTGGCCCCACAAAAGTTTCCACATATTGCTTCGTTTTCACTGCTAGGCCTTCACTCTAAAACACCTCCAAACCTTGCTGCGCCATCTCAGGCGACGAGATCCAGCGAACCAGCAAAAGGGTTCGATCCGATTTCACGTGCTCAGCTAAGCTCTCGGTTCTTCTCTGTAAGTTCCTTTCGATCTGATGTGGCTCAATTCGATCGATTTAGCGTCTCTTTGAGCTCAAATTTTGCAACATTGCTTCGTCTATGATTTTGTTTCCGTTTTCCTGGGTTTTTGGAACTGGGTTTTGATGATTGCTTCTGGGTTTTTAGGATTTGGATCGGATTCGTGATATTTGTTTCTGGTCCTTGAATTGCTCCTTGTAACTGATTTCTGGAAGGTAAGATAAAGACTCTTCCTTTTCTGTTTTGGGTTTGTTTTTTAACCTAATTTTATTGTTGCATTGATGTTTTAGATGTGGAAAAAGTAATGGAAGTTTGGTTGATGCTATTAAAAAAGCATGATTTGCTCCTCTCTTCTTTTCTTTTTCAGTTTGCTAATTGTACTGTGTGCTTGCATTTACCATTCTGTTTGTTGATCTGTCTGAAAGTTCAAACTGTTTATATCTAAGACGTTATGAGTAATTTTACTTATTGTAAAGTTGATGTTTGTGGCAACTCTTTAAGGATATCAGCAATTATTCAAGTTGCTATATTGTTACCAAGTTCTTAGACGTTGAGATTCAACCTTATATTGGTGTAATTTTTGGTGATAAGCGCTTGTTTCACATGAACTGAAGTTATTTGGTTATTACCGAAGACTTTTGTATAGTGCTTAGGCATAGTGTATCTTGGTTACGTTAGACTTTTTTTTTCATTGCCTAGGTAGAGTTAGAGTGAATTGGATTGACCCCTAAAAAATGAGTGGACATATATATTTTTTATGAAGGATAGAAGGTGTATTCAATCTTAGGTGAGACCTTTTAAGAAGACTCGCACTGCAATTTCTATTCTGTAATTGATGCATAAGTTGTATAAGAAACAACAGTATTTAGCTATTTCATTCTTTTTGGCACATATCCCTATATAGAGCAATTATGCGATATTGAATCAACAAATTGTTTTATTTAGTCATAGCATTACTTAATGTTTATCTGCCACATTCATAACTTCTAACACAATTTCTAGGGTAACAGACTCACAGTGAAATGCCTTTGCTATGGGTTTTTATCGTGAACACACATCTTTTAAAAGTACTACTTTCAGTCACAATTTGAGAATATTACTTCCCAGTATTTCATCTTGCAGGTTATTGGTGTAGATCAAGTGACGTGCATACCTTTTAATAATCTAGTTACATCTATGTTTGGGGGTCTGGTTTCTGGCCCTTCCAATAGTCCACATCTAAGGAAGTCTGGAAGCAGACCAGTGTTCACTGATGGTACAAGTTATATGCTTTAACATACTGATAATAGTTTATTTCCCTTGGAATTTCCATTTATAATTTTAAATCCCATGCCTAATACTTGTAGTGTCTCAGGTACAAATGAGCTGGGAAACGGCAGCGAGGAAGATTTCATGCAGTCAGTAGAAACAAATGAATTGAAGGGTGCAAGTACAACAATGAGTTCCGTCGCAATAATGCCGTCTCCTATTTTGTTGTGGAGACTTAAGGTTCATCATATACATCTTACAAAGTTATTTAGTGTCTATTTGATGTAGTGCATTGCAATATTGATAAATTCACTGACTAAAACCATAGTCATCAATTGCTTTTGTTTTCATGGGAACTGAGAACTTGATGTCATTAGTCAGCATATTTCCATTGAGTATAAGTCCTTGGTTATGAGATATCATTTTAGAATTATATTATTTGTTATTATGTTTTGAGGCTTACTTTAATCTACAAAATGTGCTTGAAATGAAAGTCGTGATTTTTTTTTCTTCTACATTCTAGCACACGCCTGATTCACTATACTTTTTTTTTAAGGAATAGTTTCCCAATTTAGATTGATCGGAAATTTGATTCAGATTTTGTCATTCTGTTCTTTTTTGTTAGTTCAGTACAAGCTAGAACTATAATTCTGCAAACCACTCATTTGATTAACTATACCATATGAATAACTAATTTTTCATGGCTTAAAACTCTTACTATCTCGGTAAGAAAACAACCTTTCAGAGTAGCTGAAGTCGTCAAGTTGCAACTAAACAATACTTATCCTATAATTCTAATATGTAAGGAGAAGCCTTCAGAGGTTTTTAGCGAAGAAAAGTGTTGAGCGCATAGTACTGCTTTAGATTTCATTTGTTTCAATATCTAAATTTTATCTTTATAAGTTATAATATTCTAATTTAGAGAAATGTCCAGGTACTAATGTTCTTCATCTGGGGTTTCTGTTGCTGCAAGGTCAGTAAAATTCCTTATAATTGTTATAGATTAGGGGGTTTCAAATTTTGTGAGGATGTTGGAAATATCCCAAGGTCTTTTCAGTTTGATGATATGACTATTATTTATACTGGATATATGTTGCAGATTGGATGGGACTCTGTTATGAGAATGAGTGTCGAAGTGCGGGATCTTTTTCTGTACGAAGCATTTTTGTATTTCAATCCTCTTCTTCTTGTGGTTAGTTACTCTCCTTTAAACGAGAGTGCATTAGTTTAGTTGTATTATTATATTCTTTACTCTTGCAGTAACACATTTTCGATTGATCTTATCCTGTTGATATTTCAGACCATGATGGTTTGGCTTTGGGGAGTAAATTTATGGGTTTTCGCTCAGGCCAATGTCAACTATGCCAAAATATTTGATCTTGATCAGAATCATCTTACTGAGAGTGAAATATGGAAGGTACCAAATTTAACAGTTGATGCAGTGTGTTGAGTGCTGTTATATTTATTTCAGTAGCCAATAATTATTTCTATTTTTTTATAAGCCAATAATTATTTCTATTATACAATGTTCCTTGTTTGTTTAGTGCTGTTATAGTTACATGTACTGTATATTTGGATTTTTCTAGACCATCATTCTAGGTAAATGTTAATCTATAGGACTTGGGGATTTTTTATCTTGTTTTCAACGCATAATTGTATATTTGTATATCATCTTTGAAAAGTTCCTTACAGTTTACATCATAGATTTAGGTTTGGGCAACACATGTTTGTTGGAAGTGGGATGGGCGAGAGGCTTACTGAACTTCCATTTCCAAATATACATCTTATTGTTTCTTAGATAATTATTCCTTTGGAATGCTCTTATGGTTTGGTTTGTATTTAGTGCTGCTAGTAAGACTAAATGCCCTCTTCTTTTTCCTTTTGACATTTTATTTCCCCTACCCTTCCCTCTTTGTAACTGCCTAAGCATGGTAATTCGTGTGCAATGGTTGTGAATTGAAGTGCAGGTTTAATAATAGGAGGAATACGTTAACCAAAGTTCTAACATTTCAAGTGTGATTATGATTCACTTTATTAGTTTTCATTTCCTCTAGCTTCGGAGATGAATTTACAAAGAGTGAACTTATTTTATTCTCTCTATGAAGTGGCTTGTTTTTCTGCTTTTATCAATGGTTGTTATATCCCTCTGTAACACTTGTTTCTTATTTTATGCAGTGTGCAACATGGATGACAATCATTGTCCCAACTAGCATGACAGCTTATCTTTATCTTTATTCTCATGGAGAAGTATCCTTAGCAGCATCACAACCAGTGTAATAGAAGCATCTTCTCTTATCATTGTTGATTATTATAATTGATTATTGACTTTTTAATCATAGTGTCATTTCTCTTCATGTAAAAATGTGTCAACAAGTCGTTCCCTTATGAACTTTGTTTTTTCCTACAAACAAATATTATACTAAGTTTTAGCTTACATAAGAGCAAAGATGATATATTGTTGCTTTGAACTTTGTGGTAATTCTATTTCTCTATTATTTTTTAATAAGAAGGCAAAGATATTAACATTTGTAAGTGAAATATCGCAAATGGTTTAAGGCATCATGTTTCTCAATGAGTTATGTTTGTGCATTTCAGTGATTTATAGATATGAAACAAATTCTGATGATTTCATCTGCGTTAAGGTGGGCAGTTTGAGGCATTAATCATTTTATAAATCTCTTCCAATCTTATAGGTTTGTTGTAAAGGGCTTTAGTTTATAGGTTCTTACAATTTGAATAATTGTTCTTCCATGTCTGTGTTAAACTAATCTTAAAGCAGAGTGAATATAACTCTGTGCCAACTTGACCCAACTCTTGAATATGCTTGATGTGTTATTTGGATTACAAATGTTAAAAATACATTCATTATGCAAGGAAGATTCCATCTAGGTGATGCTCACAAATTGCACTGAGAAGATATGAGTGTTGTGTGCATGGCCATATATTACATTATCCACCTTTGTTTATTTAAATGATTCTTTCACTTGTATGTTGGCGCTGTATTAAATTGCATTTGCTCTTTACTGCAGGTCCTCTTATACGCTGCTTTTGCAATGGCCTTGATATTCCCTTTTGATATTTTTTATTTGTCATCGCGGTATTATTTGTTAAGGACTCTTTGGCGGATAGTTTTCCCACTACAGGCAAGTTTGTTATTAGTGGCATATTTAATAGTTATTTTGTTCTCTAGGCAATCTGTTTTCATATGAAAAAATGGAAGCAAAAAGCATTACCATTTTTTGCCTAGATGGATTCAATTCAATTTGTTAATTTGCACTCAGTATAACAAATTGAGCCAGAGCATATGAATGAATTGAATCCACAACCTCCCATAATGTGGCCCAACATGACACAACTGGACTCTGTTTTTGTGCTTGGGGGCTATATTGTACTTTTGTAGCCACTTTTTTGAATTCTTTGTGTTTATATCATCATATGTGTCTTGTGCTGCTTATTGATTTCGTGTTTATTATTTTGAACACAGGCAATAACATTTTCTGACTTTTTCTTGGCTGATATATTGACCTCCATGGCAAAGGTATGATTCATTTTTCTTTAATTATACGTTCCCATTGTTAGTGGTCAAGTTTTATCAATATTGACTTTTCCATTTCTGATTTGAGGCATTATGAATTATGTATATAAATTATCTAAATTTATAGGTTTGAAAATGTTGCTTTAATTCATGCCTCTTAGGGTAGGAAAATTACCTTTGAGTTATAACTGATATGAGCAGGGTCACATCTTGTTGTTTGTGAAATATCCCTCTGATAATCCCTCTGGTGGCACTTTTTTTTTTTTTTTTTTTCTGATGCCTAGATGTCAGGTATACTTAAGACCATTTTGAAGTTATTGCCCCTTGTAATGAAACTCTCTTTCTTCATTTGACTATTTAACGGCTTGTTGGACGCGTTGCAAATATATTTGATTATTTAAATGAGCTTTTTTTTATAGCTAAATAAGCTCCTCCATAAGTAGTTAAATTTGTTTGCTATGAGACAACCGTTTTCTGTTTGAAATTGTTCGATATTTTCACCAATATAGTTTATGAATTGTGAATAATTAAGACAGTAGTATGTTTTGGATAGAGGTGTCATGTATAGCCCAGCATAACTAGTTTGAGGCTGAGGCTTTATTGAGAGCACATCCACACATACACAGAAATGCTAACAAATAATTGTTGGGGAAACGTTTTTGATTTTTTTTTTTTATTTGTGTGTGTGTGTGTGTGTGTGTGTGTGAGATAGAGAGATAGAGAGAGAGAGAGAGAGAGATTGGCATTTACTAACTATTAATCATCTCTTTGGAATGTCAATTAGCAAATCGTTCAATGGCCTAACTTATATGTTTGAATGCCACAATACTTCTTTGTTGGGCTTATAACTGTTAGTTTTGTGCAGGTCTTTTCAGATTTGGAACGGTCAGTCTGTCGTATGGTCCATCGACAGGTTAGTGTTTTATTGCTGAGCTGAATGTGACGTGTGTATATTAAAAGATTCTATCCGTGTAGCTTTAAAACTGTGTTCTTCACTATCTTCATTTTGGACCCGGCTCATATCTAAATTTATCTGTTCTTCCATTAGGTAAATTTACCATATATCATATACAGTTGGATATTTTATTTTCAAATGACTATATTTCTCTAACTATACACAATCATCCTTGTGCTTAACCCACCTCATGAGTTGTGGTCTTGAGACAATAACAAATTAATATATCAGGCTGCATAATATTACAACCAATTCAACAAGCAATATTTTTATGTTACACATTCCTACGTTTTCCTTTTCAAATTATGTGCATGCTAACATCATGTGAAGGCCAAAGTGATTCACATGACCAAGGCTCCTATTTCAGTGTCCGAACTCCAAAAGTTTCAAGCATTTAAATTGCTAGTATGAAATGGCAATGATTTTGTTGTTTAAATAATCAGGTAGCGATAGCTGATAAATTACTACCAATCGGAGAACTCACTTTAAGAAAATCAGTAATATCCTTGTCATGGCTCAAATTATTCATGCCATTTGATTAGTAATAATGTAATAGTATGCTCATTGATGCATGAATGGTAGATTCAAATTATGGGGGTCAGGGAGTATTCTTCATTTGAAATTTCCCTTATGTTTGAAAATAAGAGATGTGGATCTATTCAAGCTGTGCTATATATCTTCGATCAAAGCTGTGGAATGAAAAGAACCGACTTAATATACAATTATACTTAGTTGTTTGTTTCACTTAAACGATAATTGGAGAAAGGGTGAACTTTGTGCTCCTAACAAGCTACATAGAATGAACTTTTTGGTGCAATCTGAACATACCGGTTGTCTTTGTCTCATCTTAGCATGTAGCAATAGTTGATTCCAATGAAGTGAATCTTTGTTCTTTAGAAATTTATTCTGCAAAATGGAGGTGGCACAGATACTATACTTGTGTATTAGAAAGTAGATCTAGTTGGAGTTATCTTTTTCCGATGAAAAAATGGAGTATCTTACAAGTTCCTTCTCGTGGATATTTTATTTTTTAAAGATGTATTATTTCAAATGCTTGTAGGTTGCCACTATTGCTTGGTTTGAAGCTGATTCTGTATGCGGCAGTCACTCCGTTGCTATCCCTTTAGTTCTGGTTTTACCTTATCTTTTTCGTTTATTTCAATGTCTTCGACAATACAAGGATACCGGAGAAAAAACAACACTTCTGAATGGTACGATCTACCGTTAACTTCCCTTTACATATTGTGTCTTCTTCGTCCTTCTCTCTTTTCCATTGTATGCTACAGGTAGTTTTGCCACTTGATTACTTAACTTCATTTTGCTCGTGGTTTCAGCGTTAAAATATTCAACTGCAGTGCCGGTGATCTTCCTTTCGGCCCTTAAATATCACGTCGTCCCTGATAAGTGGACTAACTTTTACCGGCCTCTTTGGCTTATCTCAAGTGTTTTGAACTCCTTATATTCCTTCTACTGGGATGTGAAGAGAGATTGGGACATGAGGTAAGTGAAATTGGTCTTTTAACCTTTCTTAATAGTAAATTGATTCCAAACTTGTGATTGTGACTCCTTTGCCGGTACACAAGTGATCTTACCCACGTGTTAAGCTCATGTATTGCGCTTCTTTAGGAGTATTCTAAATTATGCCATGTTGAAACATTTGATCTAACTTCAATCATGCCATGTAAATTTTCACTTTTTTCAGTTGCTTCACTCGGATTTTCAAGTTCAGCAAACCACATCTCGTCACCTACCTGTTCTATGGACGCAAATGGGTAAGTACAATATCTATCCCTCCTTGGATTATGGCATATCATTGAGAGAAGTTGTAAACCCTAGTGACCAATCCGTTTTTTCGAATTTTTGTGACACTTTAGTTAATTAGTTTGCAACCCTTCCCAAACCCTAGGTGAAACTTCAGGTGGGGCCGGCCCAGTGAACGAGGTTCCCAAGTCCACCCATTTTGGGGTCTGGGAAGGGTCATTAATGTAGGGAACCTTTCCCCTGCTTTTGCAGAGAGACTGTTTCCTTGACTCGAACCCTGTGACCTCAAGGTCACATTCTCTGTGATATGTTAGTTTACAACACTTCCCAAACCCTAAAGACGGCCTAGTGAATGAGGCTCCCAAGTCCCACCATTGTGAGCTGTGATATGTTTCCTTGACTCGAACCCTATGTCTCAAGGTCACAAGTTAATTAGTTCACGACACTTCCCAAACCTTAATTGAAACTTCAGCTAGGGGTAGCCAGTGCACGAGGCTCCCATCATTATGGGTTATTCCTCACCCTCTCTAGACGAAACTTCAGCTAATACCAAAATGGTTTTCGGACTATATGCTTATGGGTTCATATTGATGGATTTGCAGGTTTATGTGTGGGTGATAGCAAGTAATCTGGTTTTGCGTTGCACGTGGACGTACAAGCTCTCTGCCCATCTTCGCCATAACTACGTCACTTTGTTTATAATCACTGCCTTGGAGATGCTCCGGCGCTTCCAATGGGTGTTTTTCCGGGTAGAAAACGAGTGGAACAAGATGAACTCCAAGTCAAGTATCCAGCTCACTGGAGGCGACAGCGAAACTGAGGAAGACAAACTTATTTCTAATGACTATAGTGTATAGATCACCCAAGCATTGCTCAACAATATTTTTTTTGGCCAAAAGGAGTTTACAGTTCCTTTTTTGGGAGAATTCATGTCCACTAGAGAATTGGTTGTCTTGATGATAGCTATTTCTCAACAGATGTATCAGTTTCTTTTACTGCAATGCCATTTTATAGATTTGACATTTGTTGCTTTCATTGGGTTTCTTGAAGCATACTGTTAAGATCACAGATTCACAGTCCATTTGCAAGAGATTTATCTTGTGTATAGTTGGCAATGCGGGCTTAAATGGGTCCGGACCTAAAAAATACTCGCGTGTTTTTATCAAACAACTTTTTGTCAATCTAACATGTGTCACCACTTAGGGGAAAGACTTGAACCGAAATACGAGCAAGTGATTTTTTCGACCCATCACAAATTTTCACGAACTTTAATTTTACACCAATGTGTGTTTATTGTTCATAAGTTGAGATCGTGAATTTGAATCCGATTTACGACTTATATCGTGATTTATACGCTCAATCTCGTGTTGTGTTGTGTTTGTGTCATAGAGCAAATTGCAAGCCTTAGGTTCATTGCTAAAGATTAGGGGTGACAATTTTGAATTTTAAAGTAAAATGTGCATATTTACGTGGGTTCGCCAATACGACCCACATTTTCCAAAGAAAAATCCGCTCCGGAAATTGATATGATCGGGTTTCAGATTTTTACAGTTCGGGTCCAAATCGTCAGCTATACTAAAGATATATATTACATCAATAACAAGCAATCTTTAAGCTCAACAAGGGTTTAAAAGTTCAAGACAAAAATTGAACATATAAATCTTCTTCTTAGACATAGCTCTTGAGGGTAATTTGAAACCAATGAATAGAACAAAATCATTTTTTGACAGTGCACACTTCAACTGATGAATTACAAATTAAATCTATAACAAGCTAACAAAGTTCGACTCAAAGCCAATCTAATGCACAAATTCTAAACAACGACGCTATTCTTCGTAACATTTTTGGAATACAAGGCTCATCTATCATCTGAAAACCGGCAAGTACACGAAAAACATAGAGCTGTGACAGAAAAAAGTATGTTTCATATTGTATTTGTGTTATTTACCCGAGAGTCAGATGCATCCAAAGAACTGTTCCAAGGACGGGGAGCTCAAAACGTTAGGAGCAGTCCGTTCAGGTCTGACGGGACAAATGTGAAGCTCGTTTTTGATGAACCTCTGTGACCAAAGAAACATAAGATTCGGAAGTGGATATATAAGCATCAAAACATTAATAGGAATGATGACAAGCAACGGAATACATACAGCTAGTTGTGTAATGACTTCAGGATTCGAGTCAATATGCCAATCTGGCTCTAGTTGCCGAACAAAAGATGATCTCCCGTTCTCCGTGCTACAAAAGAGAACCTGCAAATGCATATTTAGTGGATTACGTAATAAGCAGACTCGTAAAAAACGCCAAAGATCTCAAAACTAATCACTACGATGCTTTCAAACAGTGAGTGATAGCTATTAGAACTAGAGCTGGCAATTCGGGACACAGACACTTGATCTGACACAAACACAACATGATTTGAGTGTTTGGACTCAGCATATTTATAATTGTGCCGAGTTTATGTTGGACATGTGAAACACACACGACACTATTAATGTTAAAATTAGTCTACTCTCTCTAATTTCCTTCAATCTTATCTTCTCTTTCTTACTCGCAGCCCTCCTGTCCATATCTATCACACTTGAGGTAAGCTATTTAAAACACAGAATGAAAGCAACATCAATTACAACTTAACCTCATCTCTTGTTTGAGGCAAAGTCGGCACAAACACGGCATGTCAACGTGATTATTAAACACGTCGTGTTAGTGTTGATCCGTATAACATATAGTAAACCTCCAACACGACACGTCAACACGAATTCTCAACCTAATCATAACATCTGATTGGCCCATTTTTATTACAGTTATGTGTTCACAATTCCCTAATGACTGGAAACTTACTAACCCATTACTTGATACAAGTCAGATTGAAAAACTCCACATACATTCTTCTCCATTTCTTACCCAATTTAGTATTTGATTGGCGATGTGGCTTGTGGTATCATGGCAAGAGAAAAAGAAAGATGTTCTAGATGCATTGTAAACGGCGAGTCAGATAATTTTAAATCCATACCTTATCCTTGACCAAACCACCGGATTGGAAAACTCCAGCATCTTCCAAAGCCTGAAGGACCTTTTTCTGTAGACAATTGTTCATTGCGTAAATAACATTAGAATATGATATAATTAAAGCAATTGAAAAGTATATATCAGCATAAAAATGTTGTAACATAAGAGGTAAGCTACAAATGTCCTATACTCCTATCAAGCCACAACAAGCTAAAACAGCATTTAAAGTTTTAAAATCAACCCCATGTGCCATAGCAAAAACAAGACATAAAAGTCAAATCTTTGCCTTCAATAATGAACAAACAAATTGAAGGTACACTCTCATATCATTTATAGTTTTTCACAGTCATTTCTCTTTTTCTTCTTATCCAAAAGTGGGATACAAATAGGTATCGACTTAAAGTCATCACCTAATTATGCAAATATATCTTAGCTATTTGTTATTGAGAGGTGAAAAAAAAGGTTAATAACTTTTTGGGAACGCATAAAGAAAATTTCCCGGCTATGCATTAAAGAACAAATTATACACGATTTGGCAAAATTGATGTTATCAAGTGTAACGATCAACAAAAGATTCAATTGTAATTAAATAATAATGTAAAGAAGATTGGCACAATACACGCACTTCACTTTCATCATCCAAAACTCTTTCCATGAGAAAAAGGTCGCAAAATTTTGTGATCTCCAATAGCAATTCAAGCACAGATGATCTGACCGTTGCTTGTTTCTGCATGGTACAATTTAACCCATGTCAACTTGCAGATTCTTGTTACAAATCTGAAGGTTATATGAAGAAAAACAAACAACCTGAAGCTCCTCTGGATCACTTTCCTCAAGAATTACTCCAAGCAACCGACAGGTAACCTATATAGAGCAAATCATCAAAGCAATGAGATATAAGACTCGTGTATTAGTTGACTTCATAAACTACTATTTGCTCAAAAAGGGCAAATAGTAAATACAAAAGAACGAAAAGGAAATACATTTCATTTTCAAATGTAGCAGCCATGGAGCAGAGAACAGATGTGGAAGTCTAATCGGAATGCTAAGAAACATCATTTTGCGGAAGCAAAAACTTGTAACAAGAATTTGATGACAAGAAGCACTAAATTAAGCACAAAAAAGCCCCAACAACTAGAACAGCATGTATTTGATGATTTGTAGGTCGTTACCTTTCTGCCTTCACTTAATTTCCGCCGAACAATTTGCCCCAAAGTAGGCTGGAAAGAGGAGGGAAAGAATTAACACCGGAAGAATCAATAAAGTGAATACATATAAATATGTAATAATGTGAATCAAAATGTTAGGCAGAGATATGAACACGCTTACCTTTACAGACGAAAAGAACTCGTCAACAACATTTTGTCCTCTTGAATCCTCTGAAGTTGAGCATACTCCTGAAGGATTCAATGCTGCATTAGAATGAGTTCCAACACCAGAACTACTAGTTGACGGAGCCTGTCTTTTCGGTTGCTTTCTTTGAGGTCCACTTGGCGATCTCAAAAGCCTCCAGGTAAACACTATAGCAACAGCAAGCCCAGCAATAGCCCCTACAGATCGTGAATCCTGGTACCAGTTTGAAGTTGGTAAGAAACTAGAAGTACAGAAACTACTCCCTACGTCCCAAAATGAGTGTCCACTTTCCCAACTAATTTATCTAAGGAATTTATCGCTAGTTCAATCATAAATAAGTAACCAAAAAGCAAATAAAGAAAGTGGACATTCATTAGACATTCAAAATTTCATAACAATTGAACAAAACAGCAACCGGATCATCCATACGTTACAGTGGCCAACCGAGCATTGTTCACCAAGTTTGTCTTCTTCTCAACAAACACAAAGATAAGCATTTTTGTTCAATGCTACATAATCCAAACACTCAAAACCAATAAAGCGCAATCTAAACAACAATTGGTTAAGTTAACAAATAGTATCATATACGACATTCGGTTCCATTACCACTTAATCACATCTCTAAATACAGCAAGTTACAAATTTCCAATCCTAGCTAAACCAACAAAACCAATGCACAAGCTTCAATTCAACACAAACCCAACACAAATAGCCTACCAAAATCCTTTCACCTCATAGCAACACAACATCAACCCAATACCAAAATCCACATAAATCAACAGAAAACCCCCAAAATTTGAGCAAAACAAAATTAGAAAACCAACCCATCAAATCAGAGTCGAAACTTAACCAAACCCATCAAATTTGGGACTCTAATGCCAATCAGATCCAGCAAAAACGGCACGAGAGAAAGAGAAATAACCAGTTCGTGGAAGGGAATCGAGAGGAGATTGGACATCTTGACGGTGAGATAGGCACCGAATCGCTTGATCAGCTCCACGAGCTCTTCCTTGGAGGAATCAGCCATAGCGAGACCAATACGACACCGTTTAAAGGAGCGGTTTTTCGGGTTCAGTGATCGAAAAGGGAAAAAGGGTCTTCAAATTTACAAGTCCTCCATTGATTCTCAGAGCTCCGACACTTCGATTCTAAACTTGTGCTCTGCGTCAACTAGAAAATGAATGTACTTTATTTTCGGTGCGATTTTTTTTATTTTTATCTGCTGTGTCTCGGAGCATTAAATTTGGTTGACTATTAGGGTGGTCAAACCGGTCAGCTGGGTCAGATTGCTTACGTGGCATGATTTGATTGGATAGCGAGTTCGTTAATTTTCCTAAACCTTTAAAGACTAAACAAATAAATCAAATATGATGAATCAAACTGTTTAAGCGCTTTGGATTACCTTTGAGATTTCAAGTTCGAGCGCAAGATTGAAGTGTTAAGATCGTAACACGTTCTTCATTAGTGATAAACATAAGTTTGTCATCGTTATCTCATCAACAAGAAGCGCCAATTCGTTACACTAGAGTGATTGTTTGTGGCATTTGTTAAAGTGACAAGATAGCGCTATCTTTTGTTGACTAGTACTGGAGAACGTAAGTTTGTAATCATTTCTTGTAAATATTGTTCTGTCTCTTTAACAAGAAATGACAATTTTATTACTTTTAAATAGTTGTTTTTGTAGAAATTCTTGTATTGTCACAATTGTATAAAAAGTGGCATCGGCCATTTTTGTTAGCGTCTCACCTACTTTCTTTCATTTCTTAAGAAACAAATTTGCCTCCACGGAACGTGTAACCTACCTTGTTGAATGAAGGTGCCCAATGCATGTTTGATGAGTTCAAAATCATCACTTCTATATGTGGTTGAGACTCTTTCATAGATGTCAACAAAGTTTTTGTTCATAAAAATCATCAAACCCAATGGTACACTTGGAGAGTTGGAGTAAAGCAACTGCATTACCTAAAATTTCAAATACCCAATCCCACACATATTCAATGAGTACTACCAACATTTTGCACTCTAAAATAACTAACTTTTAGGTCTTAATTGTATTTTGCAACCATATAAAATTTTCTACACAATCAAACTCAAGTCCTCTGTTGTATCATTAACATTTTCGAAGTCACAAGTGACTTAAAAGCGTTATCAATGAGAATGAGACGTAGATTCAGTGATCAAGCACATTGATCCTTGTGCTAATTTATGGAGTTCGATATATAACATCCATCATATGAAAGCTGAGTTTGAATGTAATGCACAAGAAAATGCAATTATATACACAAAGAACTGATCAATAAGCCTCAGGCAACCATAAATTCTTCAAGAAATACCTCAAAATTCTATTTGAATTTCAAAGTTGATTATGAACAATTGAATATACCAATTATCAGTTTGCTTCGGGCATTTTTGTATCTTTCTATTTTCACATTTTGCAGAAAGGGCAGAGAGACACAGAGTTAATGGACTCTGGTACATGATAATGTAATAAGATCAACAAGAGAATCAAGAAAGAAGATGAAGAGAAACTCAACTCGTCATGTCAATCCGTCATACTGAGGTGGTGAGGAGTTGTTGGTATCGTCCACTGATATTTCAGTCACGTCGTCTAGAGAGTGGGACATTAGCGACTTCTCGATCCTCTTGCCTACTCCATTCAAAGACATCTCTTTTTCCAAGTGCAAGCAGTAGCTCTCGAAAACCCGAGGGCTCACGCCAACTCCGAAATCCAAAAGGAAAAGCAATTCCATCTCAAGCTTGTTCAACTCTGCATTGCTGACTCCCCCAACCCGAGCATAGAATGCATTGTTGTAGTGTCTGCAACATTGCAGATTCAAATCAAAAACCAAATAATGGTTGATGCACAATCAGCAATTCAACATGCTTTGACCATATATATGTATGAAACCGACATCTAAATGTTCTCTTTTGGTATATGCACAATCATTTGATGGTTGATTCTTTGAAGATATGACATAGATTCAAATCAGAATGTATCTGTTAAATTAGCTGAAGCTCTCTAAGGTTTCTCATGTTCATTAGCAGATGGTTATTCTAAGTAACATTCTTCTATGAAAGCGTTTTATCAAGACATGTTAAAAAAAAAGTTCTAAAATTCTTCAATTCATCTCCCACTTCAAACCATAACCATAATACAAAACAGTCAAACAAACAAAACCAACATGAAGAACACAAATTTAAAGGGAAAAAAAATGCATTATCCAGCTAGACATATCACCAAACACATAACATGTATCAATCAAAAAGAACATCCGTGAACCCAATCCATATTTATTAAAAACAACCTTCAAAGTCTTCAATATATCTCCAATTTAACCAAACCCAGAACACAAATGCTCAAACGAAAATTCAATCAATTCCATGGAAACATAATACACAATTCAGCTAGACATATCATCAAACAGCTAACATGTATTACTTATCATTAAAACACACATAATGACATAAACTCAATCCATATTTATTTAATTTAGAATGATTTTGTTAAATTCGATCAAAGCACTGAACTTTACCGTAGTTACTAGCAGATGCTTATTCATAATAGCTGCAATTCCAAAAGCAACCTTCAATTTCTATCTCCAATTTTAAGCCATACCCAGAACACAAAACACTCTAACAAGCAAATCCCACAAAAAACCGACCAACTCTATGGAAACAAAACAAAAAATTCAGCTAGATATATCATCGAGCATCAAACATAGATTACCCAGTCACTCATCATTAAGAACACACATATAAAGTCCTGAACTTTACCATAATAACTAGCAGATGCTTATTCATCATAAGCTCAAATCCAAAAGCAGCCTTCAACTTCTTCAGTTGTAAGCCATACCCAAAACACAAAACACTCTAAAAAGCAAATCCCACAAAAAAAATTCAACCAACTCCAGGGAAACAAAAAGTACAGTTCAGCTAGACATATCATCCATCACCTGGCATGCATTAACATTCACTCATCAATCAATAACACACCCAAAAAGAAAGGGTTTTACTTTACACTCACACATCATCCAGCATCTTGGAAGCAACCATGACACTCGTGACCACCAACCTATGCACATTCAGCGAAACCACAAGCGACTCTGGGTGTTTGTGCAGCAACCTGTCAATATACACAAACCCAACCACGAAACACGACGGGCTGCAATTCGTGTACTTATATATCCTCTCCAAATACTTGGGAATGCTAATGTTCGGTGCCCGGACGCCATGGAAGGAGCTCAAGCTGTGGCGGGTCGACCCATTGACGAGCGGGTCATTTCGAGACACTAGCTTATCGAGGACATGGGAGATTATGGTGAGGACTCGGGGCGTGGCCGGCTCGTCGTGGCTCGGGTCCGGCAGGGTGTCGCGGTCGGCGGCGAGCATTTAGAGCATTGTGGTATCAACAAGTGGGGGGAATTCTCAATATCCCGCCCTGTCAGTTCCTTGACAAATAATAGTT
>JAYMSZ010000684.1:0-17864 GCA_036897665.1 Pelargonium citronellum
CCCATGGCACCTGAGCGCCACCTAGGCGACAAATCTGAAAGCCCCGCAAAGGCCCTCTCGCCCGGCCTCGTGGGCCCAAAGGATCACCCAAGGGACTTAGCACGAAAATGCGTTCGAAAAGACGACATCAGAGTGAACATCACGTCGGGGCCATAGCCCTGGAAGCACGTGTCGCGACATCATTGCGTCGTGCAAGATCCGTGCGGAGCGGCCATGCCGTGACCATGGAAATGATGCCGCATAATTGGTCTACCGCGCGGGATCCGCATGGAGCTCCCATGTCACAGCCTTGGAGTCATGTCACGGCATCCATCTGCTGTGTAGCTTCCTCCTAGTGCGACCAGCATGCTCGCGACCCCACGCGCCTCTGAATGTCCCGAAATGGTTCATCATCTAAAAAAAGGCCCTAAGGGAATGCTCCCAAGCAAGGTCAGGATACCCATCAAATTCTCCAACAAAAGGCTCCTTCAGGCCGCACATGAGAGCTCGTTAGGATAAGAGGAATCTGCATAGAGTGTTCATGCCGCGACATTGTTGCTCTATGCAGAATCTTCCCCAACGCTGATGTCGTGATATTGATAGGGCATGTCGCGACCATGGGGTTCAACCACAAAAATGCCTCGTGAGGCTTGTACAATTCCAATTGTCCGATACCATTCGTCCTCGACTTCCCGAAATGATTATAAACACTTCACCAAACTTCTCTCAAGCTCTCGAGCCTCAACGAGCCGTCCTTGGGGTGCCTCAATTCTCCGACCCACGTATTCGGGATCTTAAAATGCTACCCCATTTGGTAGAGGCTTTTAAGGGACTCGACGAACGCCCTGAAACTCGTGGAATGTACAGGGAGATCAAAGAAACTCGCCCAAGGGCAAGGAGCTCAAGCCACAAGTGGTCTCCAAAGTGGACCCCACACTTTCAACAACTAATCATGCGCTGACACATGGTGATATTTGGTAGAGGTATATATACTTTTCTCTTGATAAGAGAGAAGAGAATCATTAATTGAGCATTAATTACTCTCTCTCTCTCTCTCTAATTTCTCTCTTAACGATCTTTAGATCCTTCGTGTATTCCGACTGATAACTC
Source organism: Pelargonium citronellum (assembly GCA_036897665.1). Taxonomy (NCBI): domain Eukaryota; kingdom Viridiplantae; phylum Streptophyta; class Magnoliopsida; order Geraniales; family Geraniaceae; genus Pelargonium; species Pelargonium citronellum. The sequence continues at coordinate 1,090 of JAYMSZ010000684.1, forward strand.
ATTCTTACACCTGAGGCGACGTTCCAAAAACACTCCGGGTACCTTGTTCTTTGGTGTGTTGCCTTGCACATATCACAGGCTGGGAGTAAGACGCCTGGAACGCCTTGACATTGGATAATTGAACACTTGGACTTAGATTGGAACTATTAGGACAACATTCACCTTAACATGTGTGGACGTACAATAACAAGATGTAGTTTGTTTGATATGACCCGAGTCAAAACAGGTATACGGGTTTTCGAAATTTGATATAGGCGTGTCACCTATTTTTCTAACTCCTTTTAAACATCTAGTTAATATATATTTGTCAATATACATTAGTAATTTATAAAATGTTGAAAAGTATTTGACCCAATCACGAACAAGACACGAAAGTAACGAAGAGTCGCCACGATACACAAATCATAATTGAATATTCACAACCTTGCAAAATTAACGCACCACCATGCAAAACAAATTGTCATACATGCCACTTTTTTCTCCACCATGCCATGCATGAACCAAACACCAAATCACTCAAAGCAATGACATGATGTCTCGTAATAACAAGATACTTACTCTCACTACTCTTCTTCCCACCCAGGGCTAACAAACTGAGTTTAGGTTTTAATTCAGCATGAACGAATTTGTGTTAAACCCGTTTATTTCGTCTAAACTGTTTAATTAAATGTGTTACGTAACTTACTTACCGACTCACATATTTAAGGAATACAAATATATAAACATATCGTGTAGAAAATGACATATACAAGTTAATCGAGTCACGTCAGGTCAATATCAACTCATTTATTTAAACGTGTCGGTCGTATAATTTAAACCTCATTATCTTGAACTTGTTAATCGTGTCAACTTGCACCCATAAATGTGTCGTACATATTATTCAACGCGTTTAATAAAGAGAAAGAGTTCAGAATAACATGTTTAACATAATGCTAAACTTTCAACACGAACACGGCCCATGAACACTATCCACATTCTCACCCACACGCCATATTTCATACCCTTTCTCATTCACTATCTAGCATACTAACTCATTAACCAAAAATTGAGCATGGCCACATAATAATTTATCTTTTATCTTACAAATTCAAACGAACTCACACCTCTATTTTTAGTTGATATATCCACCACCTCTATTCACCGGTACGGATTCAAAATATTTACTCAATGAGGGCAAGATTGTAAGGCAATGAGAACAATGTTTTAAATATATGGGACATATTATAAAAATTCAACATTCTGTGGGGGCAAAATTTAAAAAATAATAGGGATAGAAATAAAAATTAATAAAAATACATGGTAAATTTTGAACAACAAAAAGTTCAGTAGGTCGCCCCCACACCCCTCTTACTAGATCTGTCCTTGACTATTCATGATCGTGGACACTACCACATGCACTTTCAAAGTGACTAGGGAACAATTTTATTTAGATGATGAGATCATTTTAAATAAATTATCTCATCTATACTCACTTCCAAAGAGATTGTGCATAGTCACAAGTGCAAGACTCAACGTAAACGAAAAATGAAATACTCGACCTAGGGAGATAATTAACACTTGACATTTGTCATTTCCGGGGGCATCAATAAAGTGCAAGCAACAAACTTTATGCTCACTTACGAGGAGATGTTCAAATACAAAGAGTTGCACGCCCTCCAAAGCAATATCACAAGAGGGGTACCAACAACAGTCCATCCAAACTGATATCATAACAAAGAATCACTATAGGAAAGAAAAATGAAAGAGAATGAGATAAGAATTTAATATTTCTCTAGTAGTTTAAGAAGTAAGAGATTTTTTTAGAATCTAACTTAGCCATCAAAAGGATTTCAGTCATGAGAAACCTTATTTTGCAGGACTAGGTAACTAGAGACTATCATGAAAAGTTTTGGTTGAGTTGATTTGGTTCCTATGAAGACAAACCATTCTTGCCCATAACGCTCCCAATCTAGCCCTAACCGTCATGATTTTAAGTTAAACAAATCTCACCCAAAATTATATTGCATAAATATGCATTTTTTTATTTTTTTGAGAAAATATAACCGTAAAATTAATTCAAAGCGCCATCAAGGCATTACAAGCAACATCCGGGATAACATCTCATCCCAACTAAACGGACCTGACAAAGAAATAGCATGCCTAGCTAATGCCCTCTAAAAAAAATAGAATGCAAAAATATGATTTTGTGATTGGGCCCATTCTTTGTAAACCTTATGATTTGAAATCCATTGGTATTGGGGCAATGCCCTAACCCATCCCCTTCAAGTTCTAGGATTCAATCTCTTCACTGCCTCATATCTTCCATCTCTGCAAAAAAACAAAACAGTAGAGATTGGAGAAGAATATGAGAGAAGCTGCAAAACTATGAAATGTTGCTCAATCTCTCTTTCCCGATTTGCGATCAACGCCACACCACACGCTAGCATAGCTGTGTCCTCCCCTAGCCTGCTGGTGCGTCGCCATCTCCTCCTCCTCCTCCACTTTAGCTTTGATTTACTGTCATTTGCTATGGTTGAGTTGACAGATAAATTTAATTGAATACACTCTCATTTTGCTCATCATTTCGATATGTTTTGTCTATTTTTAACTGATTTGTTGGGTTAGAATTTGGTCAGCTTCTGGAAATCTAAGAAATTGATATGCGAATCACCCCTAATTTCAGAAAATTGAGGGTTGTTTGTTTAATTTTTAGTAAAATGTAACTAAATTATAGTAGTTCAATTGTCAAGATTCCTACTGAATTTGAAACATTCAGGGGTTGTTGGTTTAATTTTTGGAAAAAAAGTATTGAAATGCTAGTAGTTCAATTGTCAAGAATTGAAATATTCAAATATTTGAGTTTTTCAAATTTGATAGGGGGTATGGAATTTGAAATGCTCAGATTTTTTTAATAATTCAATTCATTTTAGGAATGGGAATTTATTTTGAATCCCAAATATGCCCTTCCCAACAGATTAAACGAAGGTAGGAATTAGAAACTAAAAATATCCAAAATGATCTAATTTCCTAAGCATTCACTTGAAAATAGCTAAACGAAAAGAAAAAAAAAAGGCTAAATGAACGGCCCCTCAGTTTCATTTGAGGAAGGTGAACATTTTTTTTAATCCCACATAAGCCATTTGAAATAAAAAAGTAATGAAAGCAAGAATTACAAATTGAAAATACTTTAAAAATGTGTTCCAAAATGTTTCATTTTAGTTTGGGTACGCATGAGTTATCAACTATATTGTGAGTTTGTTACCATGAGAGTGGGATTAGAAGAGGAAAGTAACCCTAATTTACTAATCTATAATTGTTACAAAAATGAGAAGGTTGACACTTATTTTGAGCCGGAAGGAGAATAAATATGACTTCTTAATTATCCAACCAACTGAACTTGTCAGACCGGTTCAAGCTCCAGTACGGGTTTTGACGTACTTTTCCAATGAGTATTTTTTAGTTGCCTAGATACTTGAAATTTGGTTGAAACTTTAGACAATTTTAATTATGTCTGTTGAGTTTTCATATGTCTCCATTAAGATATGTGCTCAATTATGTATTTTAGAAGTCTTTTTTTCAACGCGCCTAGCTTTTAGCCAACTCAGGACTTCCTTGACTGGGCCTGTGGACAAATTCATTAATAGACTATAGTTTGAGTTGAAGTTGTTTATGAGCTTTGTTGAAGTTCCTCATCTACTTTGAGAAATAGCCTTGTGTATAATTGTCCGCTTATCTTGTTTCTCAAGTAAACTGTTGCTGTAACAATCTTTGTAAATGTGGATTCATAGGTGGTTCGGGAAGGTAATGTGATGTTGTAGTTCTAAGTAGCTTATGCACTTTTTTCGGAATGTTGCATGAAATATGTTACATCAGTAGGATTAGCAAGCAGGATACTAAATACATGTTGTAGACTAATTTGACCAGACAAAAATCTGAGCAGATTTTGTTTTCGCCAAATGTTTCAATGGAAGGGCTTAAGATGGTCGAAACAGCATGCCCTTGAGGACCCGTCTTTGGTGTCTACAACCCTGATCTGCATGCTGATGTCAGTCAGTCAGTGGGACTTTTTTGGTTTTTTTACTATTTGTATTTAATTTCGTGAGAAAACTAGAAGAAATGGATCAAGCTAATATCGTACTAAGCACCCAAAGTTATGCGTTAATTATAGTTAAGTAGATCATTATGTCATTCGAAAACATAAAGCTTAGCATTTTCTTGGTTTTAGGGAAAAGTTTATGAGAAGTATTAGCACCTCTGTATACTTCCATAAACAATACAGATTTGCATGAAAGTGAACAGTTTCAGCATTAGCATTTTGAATTCTAGTCAAAGATGCTATCATCTTTTCTGTTTGTTGAAAATTTTATTTAATTTATACCCTTAGTGTAATGCTCATTTTATGTTATCTTTGATTTCTTCTATTGCTTCCCTTTTTCTATTGTCTTGATTTCTTCCATAGGCAGGAAAGAGAGAGAGAGAGACATAATGACAAAACAACCAGGGACGTTTTCAGTAGATTTTATGATGGGAGGGGCAGCAGCAATAATAGCAAAGAGTGCAGCAGCACCGATTGAGAGAGTGAAACTTTTGCTGCAGAATCAAGGAGAAATGTTGAAGAGAGGACAGCTTAAGAGGCCATATATTGGGGTTCGTGATTGTTTTGGACGGGTTTTTAGAGAAGAAGGTCTGTTTTCTTTTTGGAGAGGCAATCAGGCCAATGTCATACGTTATTTCCCAACTCAGGTCTGTTTCACTCTTGCTCAACATCCTTTCAATTCTTGAATTTTTTTTTTTTGAGCATTTTTATGCTGTGAATTAATTGACTGTTCGTTTAGCTTGTACTTTTGTTATGTAATAATATCTTTAATCACTCTATACAGTTACAAACGAGAAGTGCTCTTATGTCATCTGGAAACTAGCGTTTATTCCCAACGAACTATCTTGCTACTTCCGAGTAGTTTGAGATTAAATGACACTGTTTATTGAAGTATATATTGCTGACATCTTGATATAATTTAGTTATACTTATCTTATACTCCCCTCGTCGCAAAATTAGTGTCTTGGTTTTCTTTTTAAAAAAAAAAAAAAGAAGTTAGTTGGTGTTGTACATTTCCTCTTGTATCCCCCATAAACATGTGTTGTTACAAATTCAATGATACTAACTAACTTATTATAGGGATAATTTTGATATTTCATGCACAACCAATGTCCTAAAACAAGACACTCATTTTGTGACGGAAGGAGTTATAGCATATGTATCTTAGGCTGCGAAGAGTTGTTCCTCTTACATAGAGACAAACAGTAAGAACATGAGGAATTTAAGCTTTATTTAAGAATAGAATATGCTAATTCACTCCATTAGGCTTATTAAATTTGAATAAACTATTCACCCAAAAACTTATTCTATCTTCAAAATTGTTTTATTTTTCTTTCACTGTCTTCTTTCATCCTTCAGTTTTTTTCTTTGCTTAATTGTTTTTAGGATATTATATATGAAATGTTTTAGATATCTCCAATTTATACTCTGATTTATATACAACATTAGCTGTCATAAACGTCCATCTTTCGACTCTGAATATGTGGTAGTTTCCTTTTTCTCATAGACTAGGTTTTTGCAATTTTTGTAAGATAAGTTATCATCAAATTTACAAGTCTGCGTTGCACGTGAAGATTCCAAAGCAAGTGGGTTTCCTCTATATTTGTGTTTTTTTTTATAACTCTATATTTGTGTTAAATTTGTACATGTATCTTCCGTGTACCATTTGCGCATGGATGCAAGTTCCTTAGCTGCCTAGGTGACACTTTTCGAATGATTACTATAGCAACACTGAGACTTAGCTCACCAGCATTATGGGGCCGTCAATTTCTAGATCATGTAAACTATTAAATCTGTTAAACTTGCTTTGTTATTTTTGTTTGATGTTAATTTGTGTGTGTTCAGTGCACATTCCGTTGGCTAGAGAATAGTTGGCTGCATAGGGTTAAATATCACAAGCAACTTATGGTCAGGAAATGGCATTAGGAATAAGTGCCAGTAAGTATTGAACTAGAATAGGCTGTATGAACCGTTTAAATTTACATTTCTATGCCGTTTACTTGAAAAAAAATACACTCATATAGTCATATGCATGCTTGGTCCGTGTATTAGAATCTTGTGCTAAATTTCATCGGTAACAGCCTGGATTGGGTGCAGGCTTTCAACTTTGCATTCAAAGGATACTACAAAAGCCTCTTTGGATGTTCAAAAGAGAAAGATGGATACCTAAAATGGTTTCTAGGAAACCTGGCTTCAGGAAGCGCAGCAGGAGCAACTACTTCATTGTTTTTGTATCATTTGGATTATGCACGCACGCGATTAGGCACTGATGCAAGAGAGTGCTCTGTTAGTGGTCAACGGCAATTTAGAGGGATGCTAGATGTATACAGTAAAACCATATCAAGTGATGGAATTGCCGGCTTGTATCGGGGGTTTGGGGTTTCAATCTTTGGAATTACTCTGTACCGTGGCATGTACTTCGGGATATATGACACCATGAAGCCTGTTGTGCTGGTGGGGCCTTTAGAGGTTAGCTTCTTCACTTTCTGTTGAGTAATTTTAAACATTTGATCTCAGTTCAGAGGTTCTACTTTCTTTTTCATAAGAATTATGTCAAATTAGAATCTTTAGAATTTATTGTTAGGTCCAAGTTCTTACTAATGCCTTGTACTGGATCAAACCATCCATGTATTATGGCTGGTACACGACAAAGTCTCGAGTTTCTTCACCATGCTTTCTTGTGTACTTATGTTTAAGGTTACATGTTTGCTTTTCTCAGGGCAACTTCTTTGCTAGTTTCCTATTGGGTTGGAGTGTTACAACGGTTTCTGGGGTGTGTGCGTACCCATTTGACACTTTGCGACGGAGAATGATGATGACCTCTGGACAACCCGTCAAGTATCGTAATGGCATGCATGCCTTTCGAGAAATCACTCGTGTGGAGGGGTTCAGAGCACTCTTCCGAGGAGTTACTGCAAATATGCTTCTTGGTATGGCAGGTGCCGGAGTACTTGCAGGCTATGATCAGCTGCATCGAATCACCTACAGACATAGATGATTGAACAGGATATTCTCGGGTACTAATATATGTTCAAATTCGAAAATTCGATTCTTGATTGCAGAGCAGATTATTCATTCAAGAATAAGTCAATAAAGCAGGAAAGGGAATGCTAATTTGTTGAGATGTGCAAAGCCTTTCTCCTTTCCCTTTAATGAGGTCAAGGTTTGTATGCTACCTGTACAGAAGTAGTGTATATATTCATTCATTTTGAATCATGTACTATACACTTTATAAAGATCATCTTTTTTGGAAATAGAATTTAATTGTTGACTTATACCCCGATAAAACGAAGGGTAAAAGCCTCAATTTGATCCTTGAAATTTCTCGTATAAAATCGGATATGTGTATACGCATAAACCCATTTGATTCCTAGATCCTTTAACCAATCAATGATGTTATTTTAGGCCACGCAGCTTTAAAACTTGAGAAAGCAAAACATTATCTTATGAAAAATAAGTTCGATAATGTAAATGAAGACATCGATATGGCAATCAATATAATTTATGTACATGACATATGAACCATCTAGCATTAGTGGAAAGTGACCATCAAGTCACTGTCAAAAGTGAAGTTTCAGAAGGAACTATCAAATTTCAATAACTTCTTTCAACAAATAAATTTTAAAAAATGCACCATTAATTATCAAACAAGCATGTTCATCCATCACTGTTCCCTTGTACTTTCAAGTGTATATACACTATTAGCCTGCATTTGTCATGTTTTCGAGCATGACGATCATTCTGAAGTGGAGTTGATTCATGTTATCGGGGCATGACGATCAATCTTAAATGAGATTATTCATTGCCTTTGGGGCCATGACTACAATTTTTAGTGGAGTTGACTCATGCTTTCGGGGCATGACGATCAGTCCCGAGCGGGATTGACCCATACTTTCGGTGCATGGTGATCAATCCTTGAACGTAGTCAAGCCATGTCTTTATGGGCATGGCAATCAATCCTTGGCGGAGTTGACTCATGTCTTCGAGTGCATGGCGATTGATCATTAGCGAAGTCGACCCATGCCTTCGGGGCATGGCAATCGATCCTTGTGGTTGCATACAAGTGTTGATCCTTGGACGGAATCGATCATTTGTTATTGCATTTATTCTTTTTGTATGCCAATTCAGTGTAATGGACGAAGTCGTCCGACTGATGGCGTGCTCGAGCACTTCTCCATTTGCGATGTTGAGGAGTGTGTTGTCGGAGGTCTCTCTTACCTTTTCTGGTTTGTTCACTTCGGGAGCCTTGTTTCCCCTGCCATTTCCTCCGAATTTCGACAGTGCGTTGGGCTCTTTTAAGCATGTTTTCGGCTCCAATGCTACGGTGGCTAGGTGGCTGACACGTGCGTTATTTGATATATATATTTATAGTGCTTTATCACCACTTTTGTCATGTATTCATCCCAAGTTCACTTTTTTTAGCTTATTTTATGTATTTTTATGAGATTTGATTTTTTTTTTTCCTATTTTTTAGGTCTTTTATATGTATTTTAGGGCTTTTGGAGCAATCGAAAAGAGTAAGAGGAAATCAAACACCGAAAAATGAACCAGACATCAACACGAGTCGTGTTAGGCTTGACACGAGTCGTGTTGTCTCAAGAAGACGATTTTATTAAGACTGCGACCCTCAACACAATCCATGACACAGGGCGTGTCACATGGGTCGTGTCAATTATTACGTTATGCCTGAAAGACACGACCTTCAACACAGGTCATGCTGGATGTGCCACGGGTTGTGTTCGAAGATCTGTAGTTTCTTATTTCAAGTTGTTTTTTCTTTCTTCTTTTTGTATTTAAGGCTTGTAAAAACACTAGTTTTGGAGGCTATGCAATTGAATTCAAGAGAGGACTGATAGATAGAGATTTGGAAGCTTTGAAGGGGTTTCATAAAGATTAATCATCAATTGCATAACGTTTTCTTAACTCTATTGAACGTGTCTTATGTTTTCTCTATTGTTTTGTTTGTGCTGCATGATTAGAAGAGATAGAAGCATGACAAATAAGCTTGCCCATAAGTGGCATAAGTGTCTTGAATGTCATCATAAAACTAGAGCTAACAATTCGCATCTAAATATATAAGCACTCAAAATTTGACCCGTATTTTTGCGAGTGTGTTAACCTGATTAATTTTTATGTCAGGTCAAACTTGCCATATGTAATATCCGAACTTGACCAATAATTCTATACTCGTACCCTTTTTTAGTCGAATTAGGCATCTTTCAACCCGATCTAAAATTTGAATGAAAAGATTTACATTTACTTACAAGATAATCCAATATATTAAATAGTAGTTGTGAGTTGCACATGCGATTTCATGTGCTGGCCCTTGGGTGTTTCTCTTCCCTCCCCAGTCCCAATAGCCATAGCAATAAGCAAAGTCTTGACATTTAACAACACTGTGTTTGTGTTGTGGTCGATTTGATTCAATTTCAACAGCGATCGAAAAGCCCTATCGTTAAATTTCAACTCTTCTGTTTTCTACTATTACCGGATTCACACAACAGATCCCACAAAATTCATTTTCTTGCACTTTCCGTTTGTTTCTCGCCATCCAAACAAGCTAATTACCATAATCTTGACTCTTCTAACTCGGATTCTGTATAAGACCCAATACAAGAAACCAGGCTCGGATGGTGAGAGACCCTTTTTCATTGCGTTTCTGATCGAATCTGGGAGATGGGTCGATGCGGGTTCATGATTTGGTAGAAGGTTCCGGCGAAAGATGCGGCGGCGGGCGGCCGAGTTCCGGCGCCCGGTCCGACGGAGGTTCTCGTATTGGATCTGGGCGCTTCTCGTATTGTTCGCTATCGCTGGCTTGGTTTTGTTCGTAGTTCAACATTATCACAACGAAGATCGGATCAAACAGCCTCTACTGGTAACGACTTGCTTTGCTTTCCTAATCATTTGATCTTTCAGCTTTTGTGTGTATTGGATTTAATGAGTTGTGGATTTTGGTCACACTTACCTGTTTAATTGCATATGTTTTGATGTCTTCAACCACATTCCGGCATTGTATACAACACTATGTGTTACTATGAATCCATTAAAGTTAGTTAGACCGACTTAGATGAGTTTCTCGTCCTCTTTCCCCAATGGTGTTTGTTGGGCATTCAAGAGCATAATGGATGTACAAGTGCCCGGAATGATAATAATAATTGAGAAGATGCTTGTGTTTACCTGAAATTGTGAAGCTTTGGTGCATTCCATTCCTTTATGTTGTAACGGGATCGCGGAATGGAATGTTAGGATTATAGAGTTTGGAACGTTGGGGGTAAACTTCTTTGGAACAGGAACAAAGATTTTCTGTTCCGAAACATTTAATAATAACATAATTAATTGAATAATTCGCAATCTTACAACTGGAACGGAGATTTCCGCGTTTGGTTAATTGACGTTCCACTTTCCAGAAAATGGAGATCCGAGTCAAGTAGTGTTTTTTGGTAACTTACTTGTGGGGCTGTGAACTTATTGGTAGTTTTCTTGTGCTATACCCCATTTGTGCACCCAGAGGATACGAAGACTGAATACCACGGCTTTTGAAGATTTGTCGTCGTCATCTGTATCAATACAAACTCTACGAGTTATAATGCCACCTCAAAATATTTCTCTATTGAGGCGCATGGGTATTGAAATGAAATGTCTATATAGGTGCTATCATAACTAGTCGATAAACTTCATATCAGTGTACTCTCCTATGTCTGGTGACACAAGAGACTAATGTCCTTAGCTTATAGTATATCATAAACCCTTCATTTGCCAACTCAGACCATCCATATCCGTATGTAAGAGACGACGGTGTCAGATTGGTACACGTGTATTATATGGCTGTCTAGAGAAACTATCCAATTACATGTCCAGTTAATTTGGAGCAGTGAGTAGCACTGCATTGAATTAGGTAGTATTGCTTAAAAATAACATTTGGTGATCGATTGTATATCTCTGTATTTATTAAAGAAGATGAAAGGTTGGTGGATGGCTGGCTTGCCTTTGACCTGTACCGTTAGGGGAGTATTTAGTGCATGATGTATAGACAATATTCTGCAATAAAGATTATTTTTAAATCTTTTTTAACTCCATATTATACACATAATTTTGTACTCTATTCTACTGTAGTTTTCTATATCGGACTTCTAATTTAAAAGAATGGAAGTTTTATAAAGTATATATTAAATCTATGCGGTATAAACCAGATACTAGTAGAGTTTTGACTACCTTTTTTTCACTAATCTCTACGACCACCTGGACCCCTTCCCACCATGACCACCTTCCTTTGCCTTCATCTTTGGCAGCTCCTGTCTCCAGAGAGCTTCTCCTCCTCTTCACCTTCTCCATATCCTCTTTTTCCTCCAATCTCCTAATGACCCAATCATGGCATAGCTTCCATTAAAAATGAAAACTCCCAAACACACTTCCGGCACAACTCCTAAATAAAAATCTATGTCGTGCCATATTTGTGTGATCATCATTTTCTCCTCGAATGCAAGCCTGACTGGCTAACCCTTTCGGGTCATAATCAACCTGGGTGGTTATCAGTTATGAAGGTTTATTTATTTAGGTAACCTCATTAAGCTTTCTCTGTTCCCTAGTTTCTCATCATTCTTCTCCTTATCTTCTTAGTCTGTATCTATGTGTTTTTCTTTTGTCTTTTTAATTTTTTTGGCTTTGGGTATGGTGGTTTTGTATTCTCTCTTCTTTCATTGGTGCCGGCTTGCTCCATGCTCCTCTTGGTGTAAATCTCGAATATTCTATTTTTTCTTGGAGTGGAGATAAAATCATTTACTAATAAGATAAAACTATCTCCAATAAATACAAATACTTTGTGGTATTGTTCACAAGTGGGCTACTAATCATGATTATTAAATCATTGATATCAAATGACACAGCTGCAAAAGAAACTCCTGTCTCCATTGTTAGTTTGTCATTTAAAAATATTCTAGCTTTTACAAGATGAAAGTGCTTAAAGCTATCTCGATGCTTGAATGTGCAATTGACCATCTTAAGTACCTATTATTTGTAAGTTTAGATAAATATACCTGCGAACCACTGATTTTCTTACTTCTTATAACATGAGTTGGGTCCTTTAAAATTTTGGTAAAATAAGATGCATAAATTTAAATTATACCCCCAACAAAAAGTTGGTTCTCTAGCTCCTTTATTAATGTGGTTTCTATTTATAATGACTTTGGAAGCATGTATGCATATGGCCATTTACTAGATTAGAGTAAGTTAAGCTTCCAGAACTCATCTCAGTTCGATCTTGCTTCTAAGTGTAACTTGTGAAAATTTTGAGACAGTTTTAAGGGTAATTTGGACTTTTATTGTCCCTAAATGGAAGTGTTGTACCAATGTACCATAAATACTTTTGCAACAATGTGCTAGATTAGATTAGATTACAATGTACATGAAAAATGTTTGCAGTGACTTTGGTGAAATTTGTTGGTTATTGAAGCTAAATTGCGTTGAAAACTTCTATAAATCAATATGGGTCACCTTAGATTATTAGCTTCTTCAGACTCACTGTTCACATGTGATCATCATGAGAAGCTTCTACCTCATCGAAAAAGGTGACTTTCGCAAGAAGGAATGTAGTAGTCTCAATGAGAAAATAGCATACATTGTATTGAGATGCAGGGAGTGCGGTGTTATTGGAGTTTCTTTTGTTTATGCACTAGGTGGATTATTATCTGCAGATTTCGTTAGATGTCCAAGAAGGTTTTCTCTGCAGTGAAATGAGCAACCTACCTAACCCAATCTCTATTACTTTGGCATGGTGTGATACTTGATTGCATGGTTGAGGAAATTATGTAATTGGACATAGATGTGATCTTTGCCTTGTTTACACCCAAAAGCCTTCATGGAAAAGTTTTTGTGATCAATTTTACTTTCTTTAGATTAAGAAATACTGAGTTACATTGTCAAGATTGTGATCGCCTAGTGGAGCTAGGTAACCTCTTAACAAATATAGAATTAAGTTTACATTATGAAAATCGAGCTTCATGTCTTGGTCTTCAAGCTCTCAGTATCGTGCTTTCGTTGCTTAAAGCATTTGTCCCAGTGAAGGATGGCGTTTTGATTTGACCCTTGGATGGTATTCCATCCCCACTCTTCTTATTTTCTTAAAACTCTGTAAGTATTTTGTCCTCCCAAATTGCTGGACAAAGAGAGGGATAGTTCTCTTTTTGTTTCTAATCAGATATAAATTTGAGTATCAGTGGTGCTTCATAGCTCTAGTTTGCCTTCTGAATCGATCAATTTTGCATGAGAAACTGAAATTACATCAATATAGTTAATTTGTGTAAGATGATGCTATCCCGTGAGAAGCACGTAACTTATTCCTTTCAGGTCAAATGATAATTCTATATCCTGGAGCACGATGGGTACATAGTCTAGTACGGAAGCAATTTACGTTGAACTGCCAGAGAATGCATAGACTTTCCAGGACTGCCATTTTAAGTGTGGAAGCCCCAATTTTCTAAGTAAACTATAAAGTCATCCTTGGTTTATTAAACTAAACCAACTATTTTGGTTGGTTGTGGGAACATATTGGGTTGTGCATGATCTCTGGGCTCCATCGCGAGGAAATCTAGTTACACTTTTTATAAGCATGTGACTTTTTTTTTTTGCATTGATGTGTTCAAGAGTCTGCATAGGAAGATTTAATTGAAATCACAGTGCCTTTTGTCTCGTCCAGTCTTCTGGATGTAAAGATTTTTCACAACAATATATTACTCAATTATTATCCTCCGTATGAATCTTCTACGCAAACTATATCAATATGATTCTCTCTTTGGGCATTTCAGTTCCCATTGAGTATTTTACTATATGAAATTGATATAATTGATGAATTGAATAGTTCTTGTATTTGTTCTTTGATAACTTATCGAACTCTTGATCTTCCTTTGCCAGGAGAAAAATGAGATGATGGAACCGGTTGCTCGCAAGAATCTAAATTTTACTGAGGAATTAATGAGCGCTACCTCATTTTCCAGGCAGTTGGCAGAGCAAATGATACTTGCCAAGGCTTATGTCATAATTGCAAAAGAGCACAATAACCTTGATCTTGCTTGGGAGTTGAGCTCAAAGATCAGAAGTTGCCAGCTTTTGCTTTCAAAAGCTGCCATGAGAGGGGAGCCCCTCGTGCTTGACGAAGCAGAGCCTATAATTAAAAGCTTGTCATCTCTGATTTATAAGGCTCAAGATGCCCATTATGATATTGCAACCACAATAATGACCATGAAATCTCATATTCAGGCCCTTGAGGAGCGTGCAAATGCAGCAACAGTTCAGAGCACTGTTTTTGGTCAATATGCTGCTGAAGCAGTACCCAAGAGTCTCCATTGCATAAATGTTAAACTCACAGCAAGCTGGCTCAAAAAGACGTCCTTACAAGAGCTTGCACATGAGAGGAGAAACTCTCCCAGGCTTGTGGATAACAATCTCTACCATTTCTGCATATTTTCCGATAATGTGCTGGCTACCTCTGTAGTTGTCAACTCCACTGTTTCCAATGCTGATCATCCAAAACAGCTAGTTTTCCACATTGTCACGAATGGAATCAACTATGGTGCTATGCAGGCTTGGTTCCTTGAGAACGACTACAAAGGGTCCGCCATAGAAGTGCAGAACGTTGAGGAGTTCTCTTGGTTGAATGCTTCTTATGCTCCGGTTGTAAAACAGCTCCTAGATGCAGATTCACGGGCATATTATTTTGGTGGGTCTGAAGATATGAAAGCTGAACCCAAACTGCGGAATCCAAAGTACCTGTCTTTGCTGAATCATCTCCGGTTTTACATCCCGGAGATGTATCCACAGCTGGAGAAGGTAGTATTTCTTGATGATGATGTTGTTGTGCAGAAGGATCTGACCCCTCTCTTTCTGTTGGATTTGCATGGAAATGTGAATGGAGCGGTTGAAACTTGTCTTGAGGCATTTCATCGTTACTACAAGTATCTAAATTTTTCAAACCCGATCATCAGCTCGAAGTTTGACCCTCAGGCATGTGGCTGGGCCTTTGGTATGAATGTTTTTGACTTGATTACGTGGAGAAAAGCAAATGTGACTGCACGGTATCACCACTGGCAGGAGCAGAACGCTGATCGGACACTGTGGAAGCTGGGCACCCTTCCTCCCGGTCTTCTAGCTTTCTACGGGCTGACAGAGCCACTTGATCGCAGATGGCACGTGTTGGGATTGGGTTATGATTTGAACATTGACAACCGATTAATTGAAAGCGCGGCAGTTGTTCACTTCAACGGGAACATGAAGCCATGGCTGAAGTTGGGTATTCGAAGGTATAAGCCTCTATGGGAAAGGTATGTAAATCAGAGCCACCCATATGTCCAAGGTTGTGTCACAAGTTGAAATCTGCTGCTGCTGCTCGATTTTCTGTAATTTACGCGTTCACTCTTATCGCATCATTGTAATCTCAGAAATAGAAAATTTTGACTTTGGTAGGAGTTTTTTTCTTTTTCTTTTTTCATTATAGTATCTTGAAAGGGAAATGATTCTTATCTGGGGAAAATGCTTTTATTTATAAACTGTTTCTGGTAATTGCTGCTGTATTTTGGATGTATTTATTGATTCATACTCTTTACTCTCTGTTCTTGCTTTGCTTTGCTTTGCTTCCTACAATTGTTTTTTTTTTTTTTTTTTTTTGCACTTTCTGGATTCATTTGCTGCCTGGTAGGTTTTTCTTGTTAATTTACGACAATCATGGAAAATCCCATAAATTTTTGGCGTGAAACATTCTACTATAAGGCATATTAGACACTTGATGGATTATTATTTAGTCAAATCATCAATAAAACAATTAATGTGTCAGGTAACACATCACTCTCTTGGTTAACGTATAGCCAAACAGCATGCAGATACCTAAAATTCAATTCATATTCTTGGGTTGAGTAGGATAGATTTAATCAATTTCTTAGTCGAGTTAGACAAACCAGCATTTTTACACATTATATTTGAAACCCACAAGTAGATGTGATAATTTGAGTCATGTCTCGTAACATAACATGACCTGAATTTAAGTAAGTTTAGAAACAACTTAATTTAATTTGTGTTAACTAACTCAACTTATTTAATAATCATGTCGTGCTCATGTCAAGTTTGTTCAACCTGTCTAACCCATTAATTATTGTAAATGGATCATGTAACTTTATTGACCCACACATTTTATGATTAAAATGTAAAATTTCAAATATATTGTGAAAAATGACTTATATAAATTGAATGGAGTCAAATGTATTGGATCGTTTCAGATCAATATCAAAAGCGTTTATTTAAACGTGTCGAGTCGAACCGAGCAACTTTAAACCTAATTATTTTATTGCGTTCACTACGTCATATTGTATAAAACTGCACACAAAAATATCGTTTTTGCATCGTGCAACCATTTTAACAGTAACTTGTGTTCAAGTTGAGGAGCCTATCGAGTTAGACAATTTCAATCCCTATCCGGCCACCAAACAAATTCGAATCCAAAACTCAAATGGCTAGTTGTAGCCATTGGGATAAGGTAGAGATGACAAAAGTAAAGGTCGGGTCAATAAATCCTAACTTTAACCTGATCCTATAAGGCGTTCGAATTTCAAATTTTAGGTATAAAACACATTAATTTTTTTGGGATAAAGGCAAAATTAGTACCCAAATTTTGGGCCAAACACAAATGTGGTACCCAAACTTTTATTGCACCCAATCT
>JAYMSZ010000685.1:0-17849 GCA_036897665.1 Pelargonium citronellum
TGATATAGAGTTATATCAGTCAACTGATGCCCACATTACTCTTATTATTAATTCCATAAACTTCAATTTTAATTATTGATATTATTTCTCTAATATTTTATTTAAAAAAATTATTTTTAATTTTTTAAAATTGAATTTGGTTCATTCAGTCCATACCAGTCAAATTTGGTCATGTCCATAGACTGGTTATTATCGGTCTGTTCTTCGGACCAAAGAATTAGAAAAATTCGGTCTTGATCTGATTTGGTCCAGCCTGAGTTTGGACTGATGCCCAACCCTAGCTACATCCCATTTTTAGTTTAGGGACCTACGGGTGAGTATTTAAACTTTTGAAAATCTATTATTTTTTGTTATCTAATTTTTGAAATAGAAAACTATATAATTAAACAAGTTTTCAATATGGTGAAAAAAAGAACAAGTTTTCTATTTTCTATTTTTATGAAAATTGGAGAAATACTTCATAACTAAATAGACGCTAAGAGTTTAATGATATGCTTTTTTTTTTATCCATAATGTTACTTCACTTTCGTTAATTGGTCACATTCGTGTCTTTCAGAACCATAATTAGTTAAAAATCTTTATTTTGTATATGCATGCATCTTTTTAAAAAATCATTAATTCTCAAATTTTACTTGGCCCCACCCTAGAAACGTCATCTTTCATAATTATTTATATTTATGTGTACATCGTTTAACCAAATTTAGTGGTTGACACCCGAAGAAAGATGACGTCTAAGTCAAGAGAACTCTCTCACACTTAAATGGTTAATGAAGACTCATTGGTACTTGTTACGCCTAAAAAATAATTATGACACTCGTTTTCAGTCTTGTTGGTTTCTTCGGTTTACGCGTTTTATATTTCTTTTGAGGTTTTGGATTCGAGCTTTTTTAGTGATAGTATATACATGTATATAAATTGCTGGAAAAAAAATATATGACACTCATGTCTAAATAGTGGTCTCTAGAGTCTCTAAAATGCATAGCTACTCAAAGTGATACCTATCGGGTCACGCATATTTGTTTCGACCAATCGAAGCGTAGTGCGGTGACCAGTGGCGAATTCAGGATTATAGGTTAGTGTGGACACTATATTTTTATTATTAAATCAAAAAAATTGGTAGCACTTTTGTGTAGTACTACTTTTTTTTTGCACATATTGTATTATTGATTTCAAATTTTATGATTATAACAAAGTGTTGATTAGTTTAAATTTAAGTGATGAAAATTTTCAAAAACTAGTTTTATTTCGTATAAGCTGTATTTTTTTATATCAAATAAAAAACAATATATATGTAAGTATTGAAAAATGTAAGATTCGTCTTTTTATTTTAATACATCTCATTATTTACTTGACTTAAAAAACGAAGTAATTTTCATTAAATAAATAGAAATGTGAATGTATCACTACAACAATATATATTACATTGCTAAAGTTAGTTTTCATTAAATTGAACTGGAATATAAATTTAAAAAACTTAAAAAAAAAATCCATACTTATAATATTACCTATGAATTTGAATTTAATGGTTTTTGATCTCTTAATATATATATATATATATCCAATCATTTTTATTTTTATTTTTGTAAATTTTAATGGGGCACCTCCCAATTTAAGTGGGGTCACTACATTATTTTACTCGCTATTTCTTAAAAAATTTGCAAAAATTAACTAAAAAATATACTATTTGTGACAATAATATGGGGTCACTTGACCCCTTATCACTTGCCTTGGCTCCGCCCATGGTTGTACATAAGTGAGGAAAATTAGTTTTCATGTCGGACAATTTGCATATGTTGTATAACAAATTCATTGTTAGCAGTTGTTTTGGAACATGTTAGGCATCTTCAAGCCGATCCTAAAACTTTCGACAATAACCCGACTCAAATTGGACTCTGACTTACAATCATATACCAATACTTTAAATTCAACCCATGTTTTTGTGATTTTGAGTCATTTAAAATATACTCGATTAACTTTTAAGTCGAGCACAATCAGATTTAACATGAAAGATAACACAAACCGAATTGAATAACCCACTTATTTCTTACAAATAAATCCCAAACCAACCCTCAACTCTTCGAATTAAAACATTTTCAACTCGAACTTGGAAAATTTGATCCGAAACTTGAATTTTCAACTACAAATTGAAAGCCACAAATAAGAAAAAAGATTGTTTATATTGGGGAAAAGGTCCAAAATGGTCCATGAACTATCTAATTCGTGCAATTTCAGTCCCTAAACTATCAAACGTGTCATTTCAGTCCAAAAGATAGGCAAAACAGCCGTTATAGTGCAAACATTTCTAGAAACCGAGCTCCGTCAGGACATTCCGTCAAAATCATTGACGGAACCGTTAAATTTTCATTCAAAAATTATTTTTAGAAAAATTCTATGTCATCAAGACTTAACGGATTCTGTCAGTACTTTGACTCAATATCTTGACGGGATCAGATTTTGGAAACGTTTGGACCGTGACGAATTTTTCACGGACTAAAATACCATTTTGGGTTATAGTCTACAAGTCGTATCTCTCTCATTACATTCCCATTTTCGCCCCATTTTCTGCTATTTCTCCAATTTCTCACATAATCCATTTTTTCCCTATTTTCGGAGATCACCAGTTGGTTGGTTGGTTGGTTCTGTTCTGCTTCAAATTTCAATTCAACGCCACAAACATGTCTCCATAGCAACAATCCGTCATCTTTTCAGCAATTTCAATCTCAATTTCACAATATCAATATCAAAATCATCTTTTAGCTTTTTGTACTATTGTTTTCGATTTTCGTTTCGGCTCCAATTTTCTCGATCCGATCACCTGAGGAAAGTTTGTGTTTTCTCCGATTCTGTTTGATGTTTTGGTTTTGAATCTGGAGATACAGAGGCAGTGAGATCTAGGAAGGGAAGGAAATGGCGAGGAGCAGATCGTCGACCAGCAAATGGCGGTACTGTAACCCTTCCTATTATCTCAAGAGACCGAAGCGATTGGCTCTCCTTTTCATTGCATTTGTGTCCGTTTCGTTGATTGTTTGGGATCGCCAGACGCTTGTCAGAGAACACCAGGTAAGTTCTCCATTTTTCGTTTTTTTATCTGTTGAGATTTGTGAGCGTGTTCATGAATTTATGATTTTTATTCATATATTTTTAAGGTTGTTGGCTGTTGTGATCGAATGCACCATTTTGCTCACCTGAATTTTACATTTTAAAAAAATAGTTATTGGAAATGTAAATTTGCTGGCTTTTCATTTCTGTGCAACCAAATAGTGATTTTATTGGATCCTGATATTGTTGATTCATGTTGCAAGTTGATAATTGTATTCACTAGATCACCAGAGGCTCGAGATATGCTGCTGTGTTGAATAGTTTTTGTTACTTAGTTTCTCAGTTTTATTGGGACCACTTGGATCAATGCATTTACCGTTTTGCTTAATGTTCTTCTGTTCTTAATGCGGGACTCAACTCGGTCAAATGTGTCTTTTTTGGGTTGGAACTGATTAATTGTTTAAGATATGGAAGCTTAGGTTGGAGAGTGGTATCATTAACAGTTGTTTCTTTCCTGTCTATAATATGATTTTAAAAAGTATTAATGATACATTTTTATGTTGTAGGGAATGCTTGAACTTGTAATATCTGACAAACATGGACTTCACAAGAACTATTTGCTTATGCTAATCTTATCTTTTTGACACTACATATGTCTTTGTCTGTATGGTGAATATTTTCTTTTGAGTCCCTGTGGAAAAATGTTTCTTACTGTTTGGTGGATTTCTGACTTGTAGGATGAAGTTTCTAAGTTAAAAGAAGAAGTGAACCATCTGCGAGAGTTGGTAAGAGATAATTTAAATTGCTGATTATTTGTGCTTTAAGCAATTTTTACTTCTGGTGTATGTTGATCAGCCCATGACAGGTTTTCGTTGCACTGAACGTTGATTTTGTATTTTCAGGTAGAAGAAATAAAAAACATTCATGGAGATGTAGTTGGAAAGGTTTCTATTAGGGGGAAAAGTAATGAACCTTCCAAGAAAACCCCTGTTCAAGACGATCCCATTGACATTCAGCGAAGAGAGAAAGTAAAAGAAGCCATGCTTCATGCTTGGAATTCATATGAGAAATATGCATGGGGACAAGATGAGCTTCAGGTATGACGAACCTGTGGTTTATAATTTGTGTTTAGATATCAAGGGTAAATGACAAGATGTTTTATAATCTTGACCCCTCTTTAACCTGTGGGTTTTGTATTGAGTTTGGTGTATGCCTTCCCAGGCTTTAAGTTATCATCTTGGTGTACAGGTTTATAGATGTTCGTAAACCCAGTTGATTCCCCGAACTTCTGAACCAGAAATTTAGGATAAAAGATAGCATTCTATGACTGTGATAAAAAAATATTTGATATTAGATCACTGAAAGTCGTGTTTTCATGCTCAATATATATGTGGATGCATTATTCCTCTTTGTCTAAAACTTTTATTTACTGTTTGGAGATCAATGAAAAATGCATGTAGAGCTCCTTGTGTGATGTTCATGTGGGAAGGAAAAAAGAAAACCTAAAGATTTGCTACAACCTCTATAAATGCAGCCTGTTTTGAGATTCATACTTTTCAATTCTTTTCCTAGTTTAGCTCAACAACCTAATGGGAAATTAGATTTGATGCCCTAAATTTGAGGTTGGTGGTGTTTAGCTTAGTGATGATGATATTTTAATTCATGCACATAAATCTTGGAACTAATTTCATTGTTGTTTTTTCTTCTGTGACCAGCCACAGACAGAGAATGGTATCAACAGCTTTGGTGGTCTTGGAGCAACCCTCATAGATTCCCTGGATACACTATACATTATGGGCCTTGATGAGCAGTTCCAAAAGGCTAAAGAGTATGTTTAACTTTATATTTATTTGAATCACTTTCAATATTTGGCCCCTTTTTCTTTATCTACTTCCATTTTGCCACACTCTGTTTTTATTTTATTTTTAGGAAGAGCTAAAACTCTAGTTTTCCAGTTAAGTTTTGGTGGTCTATGAATTACAAACTCAAGTGGACAATTCCATTGATCTTTATTCAAATAGATGTATATTACGCATGATTGATACTATCTTTGTTGGTTCATTTATTTCATATTATTTTTGTAAGAGAGGCAGTGATTTGACATTCCTAAAAAGAACATGCCCACCAAATATTTTGATAGCTTGTATTGATGATCATAATTCATAACTAGAAACATTCCTGCTATGATTTGGATTAATTTTTGTTCTTTGGGAACATCAAATCTTATTACAGAGGAACCATTTGCCATTTTCAGTAAATGAGAAAATTCATTGTGTAAGGTGTGTCAGAATATGTTGACTAGCTCTCTTATAGCACGTGGATGAATTTTGGGTCCTCTTCTGCCTGAGTTATTTGATTGGCTATTGTTTTATGACTAGATTCCCTGTCTGATGTTAGTTTGCTATTCTTGACAGGTGGGTTGCAAATTCGTTGGATTTTAACAAGAATTATGATGCTAGCGTTTTTGAGACAACCATAAGGTTGCGTTATAAGGTTTAATATGTGGTTGTTTTGATTTTTTCTGTTCAAAGAAACTGTTATGCCTGATTTCTATTCTGGTATTTAGGGCAATATCGGGTGAGCAATAGCTTTGCTGACTTGCTGACATTTCATTTTTTATTTTTTTCAAATTCAGAGTTGTAGGTGGACTTCTCAGTTCATATGATCTGTCAGGAGATAAAATTTTCCTGGACAAGGCTAAAGATATTGCAGATAGGCTGCTGCCTGCATGGGATACACCTTCTGGGATACCTTTTAACATTATTAACTTGCAACACGGCAATGCGCACAATCCAGGATGGACTGGAGTAAGAATTTAATTTCTTATATATATATATATATATTATTAGAGAGAATGCATTTTCAAATATTCTTGATAAGCGTTGATTCATAACTGTGTGCATGGCTTCCACCCTCTTTCTTTTTGAGATAACAGCATCTCAGCTGTCCATAGAAATATGGGCTCATAACAATTGCATAGGTGGCCGATAAAAAAAAAACAATTGCATAGATGGACAGCTGAGTGTTTTCCTGGAAAAGGACAGAAACAACACCCCTTAATTGGTGTTGTGAGGGTGAATTCAGGAAGTTATTATACCCTAGCACTGCTTTCCGTAGGTTCGAAGCACTAATTACTTGTAATCCTGAAATTGCTCTAGCCAGAGTTTGTTCTTGGCCCTGAATGTGGAGAATATCATTCTCTTTCGTCCTTTTTTTTTTGGTTCATAAAGTCTGAAATAGGGAATGTGTTTAGCCCTCTATACCAAGCTTCTCCAATGAATCCTCTATTTCATAGTTTCTCTTAAGTTCTGTCTGATATGACACTACCACCTTCTTTGACTGTGACAGTTTGTAACAGATTTTGTAATTTTCCTTTTTCATAGGGGGATAGTATCCTGGCAGATTCTGGCACTGAGCAGCTGGAATTTATTGCTCTTTCTCAACGGACAGGAGACCCAAAATATCAGCAGAAGGTATAATTTCTGTTATGCAACCTCCTTCATCAAATTCAAATTCATGTTTAATTATCTTAAATTTTATGGTAAAATCCACTTAGCCTCCTTCATCCATGTGCAAAGGCTAATTCGATAGGGAAGAAAATACTTAATTTATTTGAAAAAAAGAAAAAAAAATGGTAGTGAATTGAATGATGTTTATGTTTATTGTTTCAGGCGGAGAACGTTATACTGCAATTAAATAAAACCTTCCCTGATGATGGTCTGCTTCCCATTTATATTAATCCTGAAAGAGGAACCACATCATTTGCAACAGTAACGTTTGGTGCCATGGGTGACAGGTGACCATTTGTTTTACATTATGTCAATTTATATGTGATGTTGCATTTTCTTCTCAGCTTATTTTGTAACCAAGTTTAAATTTGTTGTCACTGAAAATTCCAATTGCAGCTTTTATGAATATTTACTCAAAGTTTGGGTACAAGGCAATAAGACACCAGCTGTGAAGCATTATAGGTGAGAAACCTCAATCATCAATTTTACATATCCACTGGTCTGCAAAATTAACTCTCTCATAAGTAATAACTTGCTGATGTCTATAGTTCATTAGTTGATTTCACAGCCTCAATATCTTAACCACATTCTCTACTGAAACTGAATTTGATTCCTAGAAATGTTTGATTTCTGCCATAGTCTTGACATTTTCCTGATGTCAAAATTCATTTTTGGAATCTTGGAAACAGAGAAATGTGGGAAAAATCAATGAAAGGTCTATCGAAGTTGATAAAAAGATCCACACCGTCCTCTTTTACGTATATTTGTGAGAAGAATGGGGAGTCTTTAATGCACAAGGTAGTATTGTGTATTTTAAGTATCTCAAGTGATTCATTAATTACAATGTACTGTTCTAAGGGCTTGCTTGTATTTGCCAATATATGCAGATGGATGAATTAGCTTGCTTTGTTCCAGGAATGCTGGCTTTAGGATCATCAGGTTATGGGCCTGATGATGCTCAGAAATACCTCACACTTGCTGAAGAGGTATTTACAAAACTGAGGTTCAATCTCTCATCAAATTTAGTTTGATGTTATTCTCACGCCATATGCTTTTGTTGGTGGGTGTTTTTATTTTATTTTGGGTTATTGTTATAAATGTTCATCTTACTATGCATGCGTATCATACGTAGTCCTTTAACTATACACGAGTATCAGACTTGATCTAACTTATTTTTTTTTCAATCAACTTTTATTCTTATACCTAAATGAAAGTGAAATTTCCCCTTAAATTTAATCAAAAGATAGATTGTGGGAGACATCTTGATGACATCGAATAGTTTAAGGATCAACAATGATTTAAATAATAATTAGGTTATCAAGTATGGTATGTTTGTACTGTCGAAGGATCATTTGAAACTTCAACCCTTCTATTTTTGAATGAAACACAACCACATATTTTTCCTTTTTCAATAATTTCTAAATTCATCATCACATATTCTTTTGTCCTTCGACTGAATTCGTTACATTTTTTTTACAGCTTGCTTGGACATGCTATAACTTCTACCAGTCAACATCATCTAAGTTGGCGGGAGAGAATTATTTCTTTCATTCTGGACATGTAAGATACTCTTATTGGTCTGACGTGAGTGTAGTAATGTTATATTGTCTGACTGTGTTTTCCCATTATGACATTATCAGGACATGAGCGTTGGTACATCATGGAATATATTGAGACCGGAGACAGTTGAATCACTATTTTACCTCTGGCGTATTACGGGTAACAAGACATACCAAGAGTGGGGTTGGAATATATTTCAAGCATTTGAAAAGAACTCTCGCATAGAGTCGGGATATGTTGGATTGAAGGATGTAAGCATCCCCCGAACTCTGCCTCTAAGCACCTTGTTTTCATTATTATGTTTTTGTTACTTCCATTTACAATCTGTGAATTAGTATATTGCCTCTGACGTTGCCATCCTTTTAAAACATGAGGCCTTTCTTGAAACCATCACGACCTTCGTATATTTGTTTCATAGGATTTGGACTACTCGATGCATGTCTTTTGGTAGTACATACACCCATGACAATTGGCATACAGGTTTGATTGGATGAGTCACACATAGTCCACCAAACATGACCTGAATTGATTTCCCTGCGTTAATGGAAAAAGATATCCTGAATATATCATTTTATTTTAGAGCTGGCAATTCAGCTTTTGGGTCGGAGTCAGTTTTTCGGATTCGAGTTGAAAAGACCTAACCCTAACCAATCCACAAGAGGTGCGGTTTTTGGGTTTGCCATGCAAAATGCGCTGGTTGCCTGACTCAATCCGCACATCTTTAATGACAAACTTGCCCTGAAAAATAATTAGGCCTATTTTGTCCCGCCCGAATCCAAATTGTCAACTCTATTTTACTTCATACCTGGGCTGATACTGGAAGTCCATGCTCAGAAACGAGCAGCTAAACCAGTATATAGAAGCCCGAGTCCTTGTCCAACATCTGTTTTTCTGGTTGTATATTCATCGTAATGTTCTTGTTGTCCTCAGGTCCATTCGGGAGTGCAGGACAATATGATGCAAAGCTTCTTTCTTGCAGAGACGTTAAAGTACCTTTATCTTCTGTTTTCACCACCATCAGTCATCCCGTTGGACGAATGGGTTTTCAACACCGAAGCCCACCCGTTAAAAATAGTGAGCCGGCATGACGGGACGGACGCTCAGCAGCACGATCCAATGACTAGGTTACGCGGGAGAAAAGAAGGTCGAGCGGGCAACAATTAGACTTGTTGCTCTCTTTCCCGTGTTGTTCGTGGCTTGCAACCCCTTCAAAAAGTTTCGTGCCCGTAACGGGCGAAAGAACCAAAGGGTTACACATTTATCTTCATTATTTACGTTTAGATTATCAGCTGTTCTTAGTAGGAAACAACGAGACTCAATCCGGATGAGGGAGATTTGGAGTATGATTTATAACAATCTCACTCTGTCTGGAGAAGCGATTCTCGGAAATAGACCAATTTTGCTGAAATTGTTGTATTCTATTATGGTGCCATTGATGTGCCAAGGTGTTGAATTATGTAACTGAGTTTAGGTTAGTACCTACAGTTTTCAACCTGTTTTGCTTCATGCAATGGAATCACACTTTTTTTATTTACCATTTATGCTTTTGTTCTATAATATGCTTTCCCATTTTAACATAATTATGAGAAAATGACTTCAAATTTAAGATATTAACATCTTCAGAGTATCTTTTTATCGGTCCTAACGAATATCTAACCATAGTGACAGCACCTATCTTTTATCTCCGAGTGACCCGAGAAACCCAATCCAAAAAAATTGACCCGAAGCCTCAATTGCTAGTTATAGCTTAGGGTTATGACTCGAGGAGGAAATCTAGCCCCATTTGTTACCGAATTAGTTCATGGATGTCTAGCTCGAAACACACTATGCCGATAATATGAATTGTATGCTATGCTATGCGTATTTGTAGTGAAAATCACAAACTCGGTCAATGCACAAAGAAAAGTGGATTTAGACGAGCGTTCTCGTCTTAATGTGCGTAAGTTTCCACTTTTTTCTGTGTTATATTCTCATAAACATGAAAAAGTTTCAACCATTAATTACTTTTTTTCGTTAAATTGTGAAAATAACAAAATTCATTGTAACTCAAGAGTAGTGGCGCAGTTGACAACACAAACTGCGTGAGTGGGAAGAGCGCTTGAGTTCAATCCCCGCTCAACACACCCATGAGGAGAGGTGAAAGCTTTAACTATGAAGAAACCTCAAATGATGATTATTCTCTGTATGCTAAAACGGCTTAAAAGTGCCAAATGCGAGTGTGCGGATCCGCTTAGGAACCCATGGTATAAAAAAAAAAAAATTCATCATAAAAAAGAAATACTCAGTTTTGGGCCTATAAATATAATTAGGCTTTTGTTGGGCCAATAGGTTTTTGAACGTTGAGGGCCCAAACTCTTCTTGAGTCTCCCTGGTCCCATGCCTTCCTCTCCGGACACAGTGGTTAATGCTCTACTTGCGTTGCTGCTATTCTTCTGGACGCTGAGAGAGCTCACCACGAAGAAGATAACAAGAGACTAGCAACTGTTACATAAAACGATGCACAAGCCATTGCAGATTCGGAGCTCGATTCTTCCAGAAGCTTCCTTCACCTCCTTCTTCTCCGATTCGCCGATCTTCATTTCCTCACATGAAAATTGAAGAGAAATATCCATTGCCGGAGTAGCTGTGTTACATTAATAGCATGGTGTTGAGTGAGAGAAATGTGAAATCGAGCTTGGTTTTGATGCGAACTTCGTATTCGTACTACAATCGCCTCCATCGCCTCCGCAACTTTTCTTCTTCCTCCTCCTTTTTTCGCTTCAATTTTTCTGAAAATTTGCTCTCCGAATCGAGCTGTTCGGTGCAGAACTCGCTCTCGCCTGTTCACTGTAGAAAAATTCCTCAATTAGGCTCTTTCACTCAGTTTCGAGGTATCGTCACTGTTAATTCCCCGAGACGATGCATGTTGCTAGGTTTGGTTTGCTTCGACAACACTAAGCAACGAGACAGACGCGACCAGAGACATCATGAGAATCAGTACACATATCGTCGCAGTAAGTTTCTTAAAAAATTTAGCTGATTTTTCTTTTCTTGAGTTTGTTTGTGAACGTGTGTAATGTGAATTTGTTTAATTGTATGAGCTTGTGCTTTTTTGTTTGCAGATTTTTTTACGAGACCGAAGAATGTCAAGATTGAAGTTAATGATCAGCACAGGTATGGTTTTTATGATTATCTGTCTGTTGTTTTTACTTCCAAATTTGGAAATAAAAATGATAAATAATGATTTTTTCTAGCTCGAAATGGATTCTTCTTATAGCATTGCAATTGTTTGTTGAACACATTTGTTGTTGAGAAGTGGAATTATGTTAAGTATCTCACTCCAGTCGACTAGGTGTAGATGCCCTTTTCCTGATCAGTGTGTAAATTTGTAAGTGGAGTGTGAGAAGAAGAGAAAACGAATTAAGAAAGGTTCCTAGATATCTTTTTTTTTTTGTGTCTTTATATGTTTATGTGAACAGGAAGATCTGTAATTCTGTATATATGGATTTAGAGTTTGATAGACCTTCCTATTAATTAATTGTCCAAGTACTTACATATAGCTATGAACATTTTTTGTGTGTGGTTATTTGGTGTTAGTTTATTTTCATATACATCTGGACTGTCTGTGAGATCTCTATAAATAAATTCAATTATGAAAAGGAAACTTATACTTAGCTCCTTAAAATATTTTGTGAACGTCTAATTCTTTTAACTTTGTTTGTATTCTAGTCAAAGAGCTGTAACAACTGCACTATGGTGCAACTTTCTCGTCTTTTCTCTCAAGCTTGGGGTTTGGTTATCAACCTCTAGCCATGTTATGTTGGCTGAAGCTGTGCACTCGTTTGCAGATTTGGCAAATCAGGTATTTATGTTGATTTGATAGTTCAAAATTCTACTAGGAAGAATACTTCAGTTTGCTAACATTAGCATGTCTGCAAACTAATTCATGTTGGCATTGTAGGCACTTCTTGCTTATGGATTGAGTAGCTCACGGCGTGCCCCAGATGCTATTCATCCGTGAGTCCATACAACAGATGCAACTTGAAGCAGTTATTCAATTCTATTTTATGAATGTTCTAAATTTATTACCTGGATTTTATGCAGTTACGGTTATTCCAAAGAAAGATTTGTCTGGTCTTTGATATCTGCTGTTGGTATTTTTTGTCTTGGTTCTGGTGCTACAATTGTTCATGGAATTCAAAATTTGTGGACTTCACAGGTACTTTACCCAGTATAATTCTATTTGGCAAATTTTGTTGCCAAAATTTTTGAAAATTTTCTACTTCTCTCATTCCTACATCCTACTTGTTAGCTCTGTAGCTGGTTTAAATTAAGTTGGGTTTACTGATTTCTAATTATGCCTTGTTCAGCCCCCTGAACATATTGAGTATGCAGCTTTCGTCATTGGTGCTTCGTTTCTCATTGAAGGTATAACTGTTGTGATTTGCACTTGTACTACTGCTTAATTGTTCCTGCATGCATGTTTAGTTTTAAATTTTGTTCTCATTCGTTTGCCTAAAACAATCACATCTTCTTTAGGTGCTTCTCTTATTGTCGCTATCCAAGCTGTCAAGAAAGGTGCTGCTGCCGAGGGCATGAGAATAAGAGACTATGTGTGGCGTGGTCACGATCCTACATCTGTTGCAGTCATGACGGAGGTGATTGATTGTTTTTTTTCTTCTTAACTTTCACTTGTTGCAACTAGATACAACGATTCTTAGGAGTTGAACTTGGCAATTTGTGTATTCATTCACTTTTAATTGTTACTGTTAGTTTGTTCTTGAATCTTGTCAATTTTTACATACCTACATTAGTAGTGCATGTCCCGTAATACATGATCACAATTGTACAGGATGGGGCTGCAGTAACTGGCCTTATAATTGCAGGAGCATCATTGGTTGCAGTAAATGCTACAGGGAATGCAATGTATGATTCAATTGGTTCAATAATTGTTGGTAACCTACTTGGAATGGTATGGAACTCTTCTCACCTGTCAATTTCACAACTTAAGAGTATACATCATATATGCCATGGCCATCCAAGCAAATAACACAAATACTTGCAAATATATGTTAATCTGACAATATTTTGTATGTGAGGGTGCATTTTACATCTGCAGATTTTTGGAAAAAAAAATCTCTTGATCTAGTTTTCTTTGTGAAATAGTGATGTTCACAAGTTTCGGGGAGTTGAATTTTGATTACGATTGAGGTAAAGTTAATTGATCTAAATATTTTGTGCAGGTGGCTATCTTTCTCATCCAGAGGAATAGACATGCTTTGATTGGTAGAGCTATGGACGACAAAGATATGGAGAAGGTTCTACATTTCTTGAAAAATGACCCGGTATAACTATGCTATATTGTTCTTTTCAACAATGGGCATTATTTTTGTACATCATAAATATGACAATTGTGAAATCCTTCTTGTAGGTTGTAGATGCTTTATATGATTGCAAGAGTGAGGTGATTGGACCCGGATTCTTTAGATTTAAGGCAGAAATAGGTAACTTATTTTTTTGCCATGCTCTTTTTATTTATAGTCTTTCTTAACAATGTCCTGAAATGCTTTGGGGAGCACAGTAATAAAATTGAACTACCTAGGTT
This sequence comes from Pelargonium citronellum, assembly GCA_036897665.1. NCBI lineage: Eukaryota > Viridiplantae > Streptophyta > Magnoliopsida > Geraniales > Geraniaceae > Pelargonium > Pelargonium citronellum. Next base: position 13,693 of record JAYMSZ010000685.1, read on the forward strand.
TTGTACCATTTTAGTATTCTAATATTGCGGTTCAGAGTTGCTTGTTATTTGCAATTACAAGTATGATTTAGCACTTGGAGTCCTGTTGCATTGGAACTCTTGGCTTTTTGGTCTTATTGGTGTTTCATACAAAATCTGATTTTGGCTAGCTAATGCACCAGATTTCAATGGAGTGGTTGTGATACAAAATTATCTAAAGAGGACTGGAAGTGATGAGTGGGCCAGACAGGTTAGCCATATCGATCTATGATTGTTTTAAAAATCTTAATATAATCTTTCGATTTTGTGGTCTTTTAGTTATTTTACTAGTCACCCGGATAAACCAACATGTGCTCAAGTGTTATGGGTTGTGTTGTGTTTATGCATACCTGTGTTGCCTGTTTCTTTGGAGTCATTTGTGCGCAAGTAGGGCACACAACTCTGTATTCCTCGTATTGTCAAAACAGAACAGCTTAATTATAAGTGGAGCTGACAATTTGGGTCTCAACACGTAGCAAGATACGAAATAAACATGTTTGAACTTTGAAGTCACTAATGTTGTAATTGTGCCGTGTTCGCGTCGTAGTACCCAACACATTTAATAATGATGTCGTGACACAACTAGCACGCACACTGAGGGGTTATAAATATAAATTAACCCCCAAAAGAAAAACTAACTAGTTAACATAGTTACATTAAACAAGTTGCATTTGTGATATTTGACCGTGTTGGGGAAGTGTCGTGGTGCGTTGTTCTTGTGTGCAAATCACGCTTGGTCGTGTCGTATCATGTTCGTGCTACGTGCACATAATCGTGTCATGTTAGTGTTTAATATTATTAAACGTGCCGTGTTCTGCTGGCCCATATAGCACGCGATCAACCTTCAACATGACACGAGCACGCATGCACGAGTTGCTTACTCTAATTATGTGCTACGAAGCCACAAGCCACTACACACTTCGTTTTCTGTATGTATCGGTCTGTTCAAGCAACTATAAAATTTGTGCACATGTAAGTAACAAAGTTCAATGGTGCACAGTTCCGACAAGCTGCAAAGGAGAACGACGACACCCAACTATTCAACGTCATGTCAAATTATGGTACGCGTTGTCCCGCACAATAAAGATACACGCTAAGCATAACATACATACTGACTGAATTCATTTTACCAGGCGAGGAAGTGGTTACGGCTCTAGGGAGTGAAGTGGATAGGCTCGAGAAGGAAATCCAGGAGCTCGTTCCAGGTATTCGCCATGTTGATATCGAGGCCCACAATCCATGATACGGTGTGTGCATTGCATGATAATTTTTAACACAATTTTTTGAGAAGAAATGTGGAAGAACTTCTTGCATGCTGTGCAAAGCCACGACATTGGAATATTTTAAAAATGTTCATAATGACGTACTATTGAAACCTTAAAAGCCTTCTCTTGAGCTTTTGGCTCCTCTTCAATGGCTTTCAGTGATAGCTTTTCCTCCCACTTTCATTTATGTTTTTTCTCGACTTTTCAGCAGTATATAATATAACATGGATTTGCATGAAAATACTTGACGTACTCTATTCTTCGTTCTGTCTCGTAAATTTCGCACAAAATTAAGAGATAGTTCTTCTGTGGAATCTGCTACACTTGATTGATTTATATACAAGACTGTCTAAAGTTGTGTTGTTGAGTCTACTATGTTTTATTACTTGTGTGTGAATGTACTTACAGATTCTCTCTCATAATATGTATTCCAATATCAATTTTTAAGTTTCAATGGCATCTATTTCATGTGGAGATTCGGTTTTCTAGTTTTTCATAGAGAACAGAAAACGAAAACATTAGACTAGAAAATGAAAACTGTTTTCCATAACTAAACGGGCCCTAACTTACCCGGAAACGTGCTATCACTCTATTTGCATACAAGTCAATTGTAATAAATGGCCTTTCGGATCTTTTCCATGAATTGTGCTTGGATTTTAACTATTGATATGTGATAAATCGTACATAATTAACTTGTTGAAAGATGAAGATACTTATTTCTCGGACTTTTTTGCATAAAACAGAACACTCAGCTTGGATCAAAGAGTGTATTTTCCGAAGAATGACAACCACAAACTACTCACAAAATGAGTGGTTCTTGAAGCTGGTATTGGCTATACAAAAGGATGACATGTCAAATATGTTGATATGGTGGTTGGTTATCTGATATAGCCCGTTACAACGGCGTGGATAAAAAAATTAATAGTTCATGGATAAAAATAAGCCAGATTTGAGAACAGAGATTAAAGTCAAAATTTCGTTGTCAAGTTTAAGGGAGGCAAAACCATCTAATCTATTAAAAATGTAAGAGTCTAGGGATCAGAAGAAGCAATTAAGATTCGAGAAGATGAGCTAAAGTCAAAATATTGTCAATTGCACGAGAGACAAAACTATTTAATTAATTTTACAATATATATGACTCTGACGAGGTGGTGACTTATTGTAAGTATAAACGGGGCATGTAAGTTCAATAAAAAAATTAACATTGATGTATGAACTACATTCTTTTGCTCGAGGAATTCTCTTTCGGGATGAATTTGAAACTCTTTATTAATCCTAGTCAGATCCGAAATCCCAATTAACCTTATTTGTACTTTTCTAGATTCCAGTTTCCTAAAATAGATTTTGATTAATTTTGAGTAAACAGATAAATTCACTTAATTTACCCTCAAAACTTGATCAAATCTAAATTGTATTTTTCTATATGGCAAGTTTATTAGACTTTGATTTATTGTCTAATCGGAACACCTATTTTACACGAACAACTCAATCTGAAATTTCCAAATTCCAACTACGCACCCTAAAGTCGATTTCGGGTTAGGTGTAATGTGTGTGTATATATATATTTACATATAAATTTCGTGTAGATTGATTGATTTAGAGAAAACAATGGCGAGAATTAAGAGTAAGCCGAAACAATATCAATCAATTCTTAGGACTTATATGGGTTTGAACAGATGGAACTGGACGTACCGTTACGATGGACACTGTTCTAATAAGGTTTTATTGGGTTAAAAGGTTCCAATTTTAGATCTTCTTTTCACGCAACACAGAAATTTTCTCATCAGAAACAATGGCCAAAAGGTAATTTACTCTTATTTTAGCTAGATTTTGATTTTTAACAACAAAATTGCGTTGATAAAACAATTAATTTGTTCACTTACTTTGTGTGTAATTAGGTATCGAGGGACGATCTCGAAGGAAAGACTATTCTTGTATACATGCTATCATTGATAGAACATAAACCTGAAGCTCTTTTGAGAGAAACCGCGGACATAATCGAAGCATACAATGAGCTTCGGGCTATTCAAGGTTTCGAGGTTGTGTAAGTCCTAAAAAGGCGAGGAGACACTTTGTCTCGTGAATGTGCAGAGAAACCTTTTAAATTTCCTCTTTTTTAGAATGCCATGGCTTACCATCCCATTTCATGACGAGGAAACACGTGACCGTATTAAGCAAACTTTTTGTTTGAAAAAATTCGGACATGAATTACCATGTTGGGCCATCATCAATCCTATGGGACGTGTTTTGTTAATATGCTCGCACAAACTTCGAAAAAAATTTCAGTCTTTATAGTGGAGCAGAGTTGTTTCCACTTACTGACCTAAGACTTGTACGATTATTATTTTATCACAAATATAAAGTTGATGAAATATTAAACTTGGACCGACTCTTGGGCACCCATACTCGCGATTTTTTGCCCTCCAAGAATGGGAAATAGGTATTCATTCTACTTCTAGTTCTATTTAGGGATAATCACAGAAAACTACCTTGTCTGATACACTTTTTGTAATGGGTAACCCTGAACTTTTTTTTGTAACTTTTAACTACCCTAAACTTTCAAATTTTGATTCCGTATGTCCGCCGCCCGTTAAATGAGCGAAATGACCAAAATACCCTTTGCCATTTTAACTTTTGACTACCCTATATTTTCAGATTTGTGACAAATGTTAGAGTTTGTATTAGATTTGTGTTGGTTGAACAAATTTTGGACTTGTGTTGGATTTGTATTGGGTTTGTGTTGGATTTGTATTAGATTTTGTTAGCCAAATGACTAGGGTTTGTGTTGGTTAAAGAAATTTTTTTGGGTTTGAGTTTGATTTGTTTTGGGTTTGAGTTGAATTTGTGTTGGATGAACAAATTTTGGGTAGCTAT
>JAYMSZ010000686.1:0-17846 GCA_036897665.1 Pelargonium citronellum
TGTGCTGATGTGTCATATGACGTGTCAAACGATTCCGTCAACCTATTTGACGGAATGTCCTTCCGTCAAACGATTTGTTCGAACTTTGGACTAAAACCAATCACTTTGCTCAAATTTGGACTAAAGCCAAACACTTGATAGTACAAGGATTAAATTCAAACGTTTTGAATAGTACAAGGACTAATCCTAACCTTATTCCTTTTAATTTCATTTGACTACTTTGCTAAAATAGATTCACCATTTTCGTTTCATTGAGAAAAAATCATTTTATATATATCATTTGAATTATCATTTTCCAAATTTTCCAAATCCTAATAAATTAATTTTTTCACAAATAAATGCAGCATGTCTATTTTGGTCATTTTAACACATCACACATCTTATTAACTATTTTCTATCAAACATAAAACTCAACTTTCAGCTGCTTCCAGCAAAATCTATGTTTTACCAAATAAGGTCTAAGTATTTATGTATATGTAGATACCCGCATTGTAAACTGTAAAGTACAACTCTCATAACTAGTTGTTCTTGTTTTTGGATTCTTTTTCTCGGTATATGTAGCTAATTAGACACAAGCCCCTCCTCAGGTGGATTCCACCTTTTGCTCCTCATCTCATCTATTGGGGGATGATTTTTATTTCTTTTGTAAGTTCTTTATTTCTTGTTTAGGCTTTTTGGTATATATTTTGGATGATTTTTTTTTCCTTTTTTCTAACTTCATATAATTTTTCCTGCTCAGGTTTCTTGTTTCTTGTTTTTGGATTTATTTTCTTGGTGTAACTTGGATCTTTTACTCTAAGTTTTATTCACTTGTTTAGGCTTTCTTGGTATGCTGCATATTTTTTTTTTCTATGTTCATATTTTTTTCCTGTTTAGTTTTCTTGTTTTACGTTTTTGGATTTTTTTTCTTGGTATATACTGAAGAGTTTTTATTCTGCATTCATTTTTTTTACATGTTTGGCGATTTATTTTCTTGTTATTTGTTAAAAGATATTTTACTGCCGTTGAAGTATGTACAAAGTCACGTGGCTTCTCATTCTTTTTTTTTTAGAAATATACCAGAACTTCATTAATAACATAACAGAACATAATACAAACCACAAGAACACAAACACAACAAAAGAAACTAAACACACTACTAATTAGTAATATAAACTAGACATGAAAGAGTTCAAGGGGTGGGTAGTTCCTGCTGTCCCAGTAGTAGATATCTCCTGCTTCAAACGTTTATTATCTTCCTTGGGAAATAAGAGGGAGCTAAAGCCTTCCACCGGTTTGGATCTTTGATGACGACATAGCTTGATTCTTCTATGAGGAGGTTTGGATGCTTGGATATTTGTATATCCCCTAAAACGACTTCTCTTGAGCATGAGGTGCCGTTTTTCATTAGCCATGAGTTCAACCGAATTCGAACTCCTCTCCCATTTATTATCTGCAAGAATACCTGAAGATACCGTGGAAACAGACTCAACTTCCATATTATCCAAAGATGTAGTCTCAGAGCTCCTAATATTGTGGCGCTTTTTTGAAGACAACTCTTCTTGAGTTTCATGGAGTTCCAACTGATAACGTGAGGAGACATGGTCTTGAAAGAAGTTGAACGCGAACACTCTGGACGGCCAAAATCACAAGACTTCCTAATTTTCATTAGATTTCTAGTCATATGATTGACATTTGCAGAACTCTTTTTTTGAAAATAAACTGCAGGTTGTCGGGGCGAACCAGAAGAGTCCACTCGGCTCTTGCACATACAACTTGGCCTTGAAGATATCCTGTTGCCACAAATAGGGCATTGGAACCATTGCTTCTCCATGCGGAATTGAAGCCAAACTGATTGTCTTTCATTGACAGGCAGAAGAAAACTCAGGCGCTTTGCTGATAGAAGCTTATCAATACTCGAGGGTTCCAAAATATCTGGCATTGACTTTTTTCCAAGAACCTTAATTTCTTTCTTTAACTCTGCAATAGATTCAAGAAGGCTGGAGTGTTCATTCCTTAAACTATCAAGTTCCAATTGATTTTCCTGCAATCTAATATGCTCCAACTAATTTACTTGGGTCAGAGTTATCACCTTATTGCCTTGGTTTAGCTTAAGCCAAAAAAATTTGGAATTTTTTTTTTGCTTGTATTTGAGAAAGAAGAGCCTAAGACAATTAGCTTTTGGCTTAGATTAAGTTGTTAATGAGGTGATCACACATTATTTAAAAATTTGGATCAGGACGAGTTGCTCCGCTCCCACAAATTCACTAGGGTGACATGAGTGAAATTTAATGAGGTGTCATCACCTCGCTGGCTTAGGCTAAGCCAAGTCTATAAGAAGATTACACATCATCTAATTTAACTCAAACCCGCTCTAATGAATTTGTAGGAGCGAAGTGACCCGCTGGATCATTGTCTTTTAATAAGGTGTCGCGTCCTCATTGGCGAGTTTAGCCTAAACCAATATTTATTTGTCATAGATTCCCCTTAATGTGATCTATTGAAACATGATAATGACTTCGACTTAGTAGGGCAAACGGTTGATATCACTTGTTTCCTCAAGGGTGTTCTATATTGTCTCTTATGCTCCTGTATATATATGTGTTGTAACAAATTTAATGAACTTCATCTTAAATTATTGTAAGGACACTATTGAATATTGACAATTTATACATGATTAACTCTTTCACAAGAAAACATAACTAATCTTTTTCAGGCAAAAATATAAGTAAAACATAACATTTAGTTTGTGGTTGATGGCCTAAGTATGCTCTCGTTGGAGGAGAAAGAGGCGGATGCGGCGGCAATGTAATTGAAAAAAGACATTTGTAGTATGATTCAATCATCACATTATTTTTCACTCTTAAATGTATTCCCCACTATTTATTTATAATCCGTTCTTGAAGTAATGTGACCGATGATTATAAAAGATCATGTTGAATTTCGTTGTCTTTTGTCTTCCTGCTTGCTAGCAAGGCAATGTGACACAATTGTGTTTCTCTCTCACACATAATCTAATGTAGTGGAGTAAATAAAATACCTTAAATTATTTTGGTCTAACAAATTTGTGGAAGCGTAGCAAGATATTAGATTTAAGTAAAAATGTTTCTGACTGCTCAAAAAGAGGGTCACCCTAAACCATACTCCATACTTAAGAGGAAATTTAAAGTGTATTAACCACTTTAGTCAGTATGTTTTGGTGTGATTTTAGTATCAACTTAAAAATAAGTAAAAGAAAGAAAAATGAGGGTGATTTTGGTGTCTAACTTTAAGCCACAAACAATCTAAAATTTTACCCAAAACGACCGATCGTCCATCATGCTTACAACAGAAAATTTTGTGTCCCGGAAACCCACATCATTTCGAATAATTCCTATACGGTCCCGACTCCAGTCAAGCTAGGTTGGTGTTGAAAATCCTGGTTTTGATCCCAATTTCGGGTGCACAAACTCGGATCATGGAGGCGAAAGTGAAGGTTTCGAATGATTCTGCAGAGGTGAACGAGGAGATTGAGCCCATGGAGCTTCTTCTTTTTAATGTCTCTGAGTGCTACGTTTATCTGGTGCGAATCTCTCTCAACAAATGTGGATTTTTGTGAAATTTTCTGGTGATTTTGATTGTGGGTTCGTGGAATCAGTTGCAAATTCTTGATTTTTAATTTTAGGTTTGCTTGATTTTTGAATTTTAACGAATATTTGGGTTAAAAAAGAGAGATTTTGGCTTAGATGAAAGGAAAATTTAAGCTGCATTTGACTGTCTGTAGAGGTCTTGATTGAACATTATTGTATTGTATCCTTATTTGCAGATGAAACTGAGAAATAGAGATCATTTTTGTGTAATGGTGTCATTAATCTAAGATTACACTTGATCATATCAACATTTTTAGTGCTAACTTCTGAGAAAATCAGTGATGCGTTGTTTGGTTGTTTGGAACTGGAATTGGTGGTCTCTTGGAGTGCATAATACGTCGCTTAGATCTTCTTTTCCATATAATTCCACCCGTGAAACTTGATTTGATTGCTACTAAATTCAGTTTAACATAATGAGTTAGCTTGTGGTGTTCAGTGATGTCTATGAGTTGCACGGTTCTTACGTTTGCAATCTCTAATATTTTTTGGGTTGGATGATTTATACATATTATGTGTCTATGTTTCAAAATAGCAGTATCGTGTCTTGCCCGTTGGAGCAATGGAGATTTCTTTTAAACTTTGGACTTTGGGCTTTTCCCAGCTTGCATCCATATTTTAAAGGTTATTGTTGGATGTGTTTGCTTCCTAATTTCTCTGTCCATTTGAGTTTTAGTATGCGTCTTATGTTTCGTTCCCCTGCTGTTTACCATGTCTGTTTATTGGTCCATTTATGATTAGCATTTTGTAGTTGAATTTGCTCACTCAAAAAACTGTTCAAATTTTATTCAGACCTAAAGTAAGTTGCTTCGATGTGATTTCTCTAGGCTTTAATGTCATATCATATTTATAGATGTATATAAATCAGACCTGCATTGCATGTTAAATTTTATACCAGAATAGGTCTATGCCATCCCAATATGATGCTTCTTGGGCCTTTCTGAGTCATATTGCATATGCGTATGCGAGTGAAACGAAACCCTTGGGGTCTATGCCTGCATATGATTTGATCTTAAGTGTAGCTAGACTGGACAGTTAATCTATAAATTTGAATTTGTGTGCTCTTGGTTGTTCTTGAAACCAGTGAAAATTATGATTAATCATCAGCTATTGAAATCTCGATGAAGTATAATAATCACTACGATATTTTCTTTTCTAATTTGAAATTTGAGTCACTTTGTATATGTGGACAAAATTGTTTAAATAACAATTCCCTTATATGATAAGATATCTGAGAATATCCTTTAGTCTTCTGTAAGGATGGTTTTGAAGCCACTGTGTCGTAAAACTGATAGTATTATTTATGCAGATACCCCCAAGGAAAAGTGCAGCTTCCTACAGGTTCTTACTCGACTTTTTTCTTGTTAGTATATAGTTAGTTGTATAACGCTTCATTTTTCGATTATTGTTTGATATTTCAACCAAACACTTTTTTCGGCACTTCAAGCAGATCTTTCTTGACAGAAATCCAGATACACGTGCACTGCATCTTACTGCTGAAATTGTAGTTTAGGCATATTCGAGATATATATTTACTTCTGTAGTCCATTTCAGGGCTGATGAATGGAATGTTAACAAGTGGGCGTGGGATGGTGCATTGAAAGTACTTAGCAAAGGAGAAGAGTGCATTATAAGACTTGAAGACAAGACCACAGGTATAGCATCTGGTCATCATTGAGTTGCTATTAGAGTGGAATCATCTGGTATTTAACTCTGTGCTATTATTCTTTTATTTAACATTATTTTTGATACATCCAATTAGGTGAATTATATGCTCAGGCATTTTTAAGAAAAGGAGAACCACATCCAGTGGAGGCTGTAATCGACAGCAGCAGGTTGGCTCTTTTTTCTCTTAAATGAATCCAAAACTATGATTGTTGAAGGATAATGTCATATTAAGGTGCTCAAAATAGAATATTTAGTTTATTCAACATCAGGTTTAAGATTTGGTTGTCAAATATCGCAATTCACGATACTATTCACGGTTCGGAGCCAAAAGATGCAAAATCATGTTTGTATCTTTGGAGGGCATGAATTTTACCTGACTCGCGATTCACGATAAGATATATTTATCTTATAACATTTTATATAAATTTTATGCAGTTCTGTTTGTATTTTCCGATACAATACAATTCCTGATATCTGATTCACAAATTCCCTTCTCGATTCATGATTTGTATCGCTATTCAACAACCATGTTTATGAGACTTAAATCATTGATTATATGACCTGAATGTGGAGGTTGTCTAAATTGAAATGCTTTCTTTTGCAGATATTTTGTTCTTCGCATTGAAGAGAACATTGGTGAGCTACTATATCTACATCTCATTACAATTTTTATTCAGCTTGTTTCTGTTTGCTGTATATTAGACCCTTTTGGATGAGTGAATTGTATATGACCATAGTTCATCAGTACCTGATTATGAGATAAATCCACCTCAGCCCAACCTCCAACCCAATAATTATTCAAAGAAATGAATTCAAAGTGAGAGAAAAAATACAAGTGCTGAGTTCGGTCAGAGCAGTTAATTTTATTTTCATAGACACCATGTCAATCCTTGTCAATGAGAGAATTTCTTAATGGCTTGCATGTTTTTGAAAATTTTAGTCGTCAGGAGTTATCTAGTTAGAGGGGATGAAAATCATGATCCAGGACCTAGATTTATGTATTTGCTTTATCAATGTGCTAAGGGTAGGAATAAGACATTAGAGTTCATGCAATTTCCTCAAAGCCTGGATATATACTTCTTACATAGAGTGAAAATGTGGAACAGAGTCTCTGATAACTAGAAGCATTAACTACAAAGAGATGCTAGTTGCATCCAAATTAAAATATAATAAATCATAATTTCTCTTCATATTTGTGTCACTCTCCCCAGGTCTTCAAAATCAAGTCCTCATTTGCCGAAATGGCTCTTTTTGTCAATGGGTGTTTTTATCAGTATGAATTCCATCCAGTCTAGATATGAAGGGTTAGAATTTTCTACCCAATTCATTTGGTCACTCAGGCCACCTATATTTAAATGACTGTTCATAGTCTAAACCCTTACAATATAAGTCTTACAAAAACTCTGTTTCCAAATGTGTTTTTTATCACAGTCCTTTAATAAGACTAGCCAAATAACTTCTTTTCAACAACTTGAGATTGATATAAACAATCCTGCTAATTTTAAATACCTCATGCACACTGACACAGACAGTTCATCCCTACTTGTTTCTGTCAAACCCGATGTGTCACCAAGTAGTATTGCTTTCTACGAAATGATCAAAGAGGTTTCGTTTTGAGTTGCATTAAATGCATATGCTTGAATTATTTGTTTCCCAAACTAGTTTGTATGCTGGTGAGTGGAACTATGGTATTGTAGTTAATATACTAGAAATGAAATAAACTCAAATAACTTTGAAAACTGTTACTCTTTCTATATCAAGCCTTTTGCATAACTTTGAAAACTGTCAACCCCTACTTTTCTACTGCCGACTGTGTGGTTCCTATTTGGAAATTATTATTTCAAGTATGTACTAATTACTATGGATCTGCAGATGGTCGTGTACGCCATGCTTTCATTGGCCTAGGATTTCGAGAAAGAACAGAAGCATATGACTTCCAAGCAGCACTGCATGATCATATGAAGTATCCACCTACTTCAGTGAAATCTTAATCGCATGTTGTATATTCGCAAGTTGCTTGAAATTTGTTCTGTTTCCTGAAAGTTGTTGATAGTTTTCATGGCTCATATTATAAACTTTGCAGCACTACAAGTCTACAACTCAAATCTTATTAGTCATATTTCTTGTTCTTACGAAGGTATCTGAACAAAAAGAAAACTGCAGAGGAGATGGAACAGCATTACCAGACCGCTTCATCAGTTGATTATAGTATAAAAGAAGGCGAAAAACTTGTCCTCAATCTAAAGAATGTAAGACAACTTGTTTCTTGACAACTTGATTAGGTAAGTCAAGCTCGGATATCGAATGTTAAAAGTCTTGCCTATTTTGGTGTCGACAGAAAACTGGTGGCATCGTCAAGTCCAAGTTTTTTGAGCAGGGCCTGAACAATCTCTCATTGGAGAACAAGGACAACTATGGGAAAGAACATGCTATTAGTATAAAACCGCCGCCGCCACCACTTTCGCCGGTAGGCACTGTCTACGACTTTCCAACTTTCTCCCCCAGATTCAACATTGAAGGAGCTGCCTCAGACACAACAGGTGACTTAAAGGAACCACACAGTCATGGAAAACAAAGCACAGAAGAGATAGCTGATGATGATTTTGGGGATTTTCAAGTAGCTAAGTAGAATGGTACATGAATTTGTGTATACTAAAATGCCTAATTTTTAATGGGTTTGGGGTTTGTGATGCCATAGATTTTATTTGCAATCTTTAGGAACAACTAGGTGATAACCCGTCGCACGGAATTACGAAAATATGTGTTATTATGACAATACATAATATATTAAAAAATAATAATAGCATGATAAAGTAAAAATTTATTTAATTCTTTTACATTTTAATCTTATAACTCCAAGAGTTTTAAAACTATTTACTATAAAAATTGTATTTCATGCCAAAAAATATATCAGTATGAAAACCAAAAATTGGATAAATAAGGATTTAACTCAAATGATTTATTAAGCGGCTCATGTGTTGCAATGAAAAAAATAATAGAAAGCATAAATAAATGGGGATTAGTCTGAGTGTAGTAAAATAGCTTATAGGTGTCAACCGCGAATATGCGGGCCCGCTTAGAAATTCCAGGGTAAACTGGAAAAAACAAAAACAAAATAAGAATATGTAATTACCATTAATTAGTTCATGTATAAATAAAAACTTATTCTCGTTTATTTATTAAATAATAATAATAATAAACAATATTATTACAATGAAAATATATTTTGACATAAACTATGTCTATACAGTAATTACTTGTAAGAATGAGTATTTCTTATATAATTAAGAGTTATTCATTTCTCTCTATATATAAATAAATAAGCTTACTACCTATTAGTAATTGTGACAAAATGAAGATTATTGGTAATTGCTATATTAATAGTTAGCATATGAGAAGTTAAAGTTTATCATAACTCATAATAAGTTTTATTAGTAATTGTATATAAATATGATAGTAATTAGAAGGTTATTAGTAATTATTATATTAGTATTGATGGTGGTAAAAATAAAGTTATAAATAATTATATAAGAAAAATCAAGGGTTTTTCGTAAAAAAAAATATAAGAAAATTCAAGGGTCAATTGTAGTCATAAGTAAATAATTAATAAGAGAATGTTATTAATATTTATTCATTATTATATTGCACTTAACACATGAACAATTAAATGTAAATTGTATTAACAATTGATACGTTATAATGAAGTAAAAATTAGGGTATCATATATGTATTGGTTGCACATCAACAATCAATTGTACTAATAAGTATTTATAATTAATAATAATCATAATTAGTAATAACTCATGCATGAAGAATTGAAAGACTCAAAAGTCTCTATGCTTTATAATAATAAAATTACTACTTTGCAAAAATAAATTGTGAGTTTTCTTCACCTATAATTAATATATTCTAAAATTTATTCTAAAAAAAGATATTACAGAAAAGATATTTTAAATTTTGACATATAATAGATTAAAAAAAAGCTACGTAAACATTTCATATTCATTTAGTTTAAGAAGAAGAATAAACCACCTTAAAAGAAAAAAACCAAACCATATATGCTAAAAATTAATCCAATTTGTACACACAAAAAAAAGAATCCAACAAAATGAATTTAATGATATTTATAAAAAAAACTCATTTACTACATTTTTATATTTTTATAAATTATTTATTCAATTTTACTTGACAACATTAATATTTTCTAAGGTTGATTTGTTAGTATTATTTATGTATGCTCAACATCTTCCATTTTGATACAATTGCATCTTATTTCTTACATATTTGAGTGAACATAAATTTAAAGATACAATTTTTTATTATAAATTTTAATACTTTGGTTTGATGAGTTTATTATAAATTCTCCCAATAAAAGAATTATTGACTTACAATTTTCACTCATAATTTCTTGAAGAATTCTTTCATAACTATCATTTTTTCTAAAATTACAAAATTAAAAATTTTCTAACAATATTATTGAAATAAGGCTATTTAGACCTTAAGTGTTTCACTTATGTATAATTTAAATATGTTAAAGAACTACATGTGAAATAATTAAAATTTTAATTTTTACTTAAAGACAGTATAGAATTTGATTTTGGGTACTAATATTATAGGTTCTCTATGAAGAAAATAACTAAATATACCATAATCTTTATCTCTCTCTTTTTTTTTTTGTTTTTTTTTTGTTTGGGTGTGTTTAACATTTTCGTGGCATAATGACCATATGCATTTGATTGAATATCAAATTCATATCTTAAAAACAATCTATCTTAAATTAATTTTGGGCTAGAAAATGGTTGGTTTATTTATCTTAAGTTAGTTTGTTTTATTATATAAATATGTTAATCCAATCCCTTTTGCACACCAAAATGAATTATATCAATTTAAGAAGAAGAAAAGAAAAACACAATTTCTTACTTGTAAAGTAGTAATTTTTTGTCGAAGAATCGTATAGTATTATTTATCACCTTTTAAGGTACAAATATTAGTTCAATGGATCACATTTATTCAGGCATTAACACAAAACTATCTTTCTTTCTATCATCTCTTTCATTGTATGTTTCTCGTTTTCTTTACCGTACAATTTGTAATCAATTTTTATATAAAAATATTGAAATTTATAATTAAAAAATAGTTAATACAATAGATCATTGAATTGAATACGTATTGGCTTTCATATTGTCATTGAAGATAGATCGAGATGTCCATGTTTTTCGTTTATGATGATTGTATTCATTTTCCTAATAAACCAATGAAAAAAGCATATGTGAAAAATTATATATATTAGTGAAAAAAACATATACATACAATATAACAAAATGTGTATAAAATTAATATATATATATATATAACTGATCATAACTTGCTAGTTTTTTTGTACCATTTAATTAGTAGTTTCGCAAGTTTAAAGAAGAAGAAAATGTTAAGAAAAAATAATTAACAAAAATCTAACTCATTCATACATATAATGTAAATTTCATAACTCAAACTTCACGGGTATTGAATATTAAAATTGACAAATTTGAACAATCAAACATAAAATTTTGCATATAGTATTAAAATTAAAGGTGTCATCTAACATGTTAACCTATAAGTACAATAAAAAATTCAATCTTTCCAAACTAATAAAAAGTTGCTAAAAACAAAAGAAACTAAAAATAACCTTTCATCACCTAAGGCACAAATGAGTGCTATTATATTGTTTCCGTGAAATCAATCTCCTCGTGTGGAACATCATAGAACAATCTCCTCGTGTGGAACTTCAAGAATATCAACCTTCTTATCCGGCACATCATACATTACCCTCTACTTAATTGGAGAGAGTTTTGCAAGTTAAGAAAAGAAAAGAAAAGATGAATAAAATAGTATAAGAAACATTGAAATTTATAGATGAATAAAGAAAAAAATTACTTGTGATCTTTCAAATTCTTGAAACTCCTATTAGCTAAAGGAATTGATCTTTTGTTTATAGAAGAAGCATTTACCTATTGTATTATATCCTATATATAATAGTGATTGTCATATCTTAATGTATTAGTTATTATTATTAGTTAATAGGGTGACAAATTGTAACCTATAGAAAATCAAGAGTCATGCAATGAGAGGGCTAGAAAGTATTAACACATATATATGTTGATTTAATATTTTGGAATAAAGATCTTAAAAAAAGAAGAGGATAAAGAATATGAATTAAACTTTTTTTTTTTTTGTTTCAGTTAAATCAAGCTTTGACTCTACCATAAATGTCCCTAGAGCTACCTTGTGGAACCATATTTAATTATTTTCTCTACGTTTAAAAGTTATCCAAATTGTCAAATCTACTGCTCATAACAAGCGTGTGAGAGGCCACACTTTATTCATAAAAAACAGCATTAACACTACAACTGTGAAAGAGAAAGAATGCAAAATAAAATAGCTAATACATGCTACTTTTTTTTTTTTTGATAAGCAAGCGGTACTAAGTATTAAAAAACCCGAGAGGGAGAATACAAGTACAAAAAGAGAAAGAAAAAAAAGAAAAACGAGAGCCAAGGAATTCAGCCAAGAGCAACAAAGGGACTACGGCTCCAAGTAGAGAAAGAAAGCTCAATGGACGGGACGCCGAGTAAGCATGGAAGGAGAATGAAAGAATAACCCTTGATGCGCAAAATTGTTTCTTCAATAACCGGGAAATTATCATCGAAGACTAAAGAGTTGCGAGCCAACCAAATTGTCCACAAAATAATAGAGCACAAGCCAGACCAAACTTTACGAACTTTGGCATTGCCCAAGCATAAAGAGGGCCACGAACAAAGCATGGAGTAACAGTTGTTCGGGAAAACAGCTGATACAGACCACCAGGAGAGCACCCCAAACCAAACTTTGGCAGACCAAGCACATTGAACCAGCAAGTGAGAACAGGACTCCGGAAAATGGTCACAAAGACGACATAAGATAGAAGAATCAGCATGCAAAACCCCTCGATGATGAAGAAAAACAACACAAGGAATGCAGTTTAGAGCAGCAAGCCAAGCAAAGCTTTGGATCTTAGGAGGAATTCCAGATTTCCATATCAGATTTGAGCAAGCGAAATGAGAATGCTGGAGCTGCGAATAAAGAACTTGAAAAGCCTTTTTTGATGAGAAAGAACCCGAGTGAGAGAGGCGCCACACAATCTTATCTGGAACGAGACTCCGGAGATGCACCGAGTGAAGTCGAGATAAGAGCTGCTGCAAAGACTCCATTTCCCAACCTCGAAGACAGCGCCTGAAGTGAAAAGAAGCTTCTGAGCTAGGCCGAGTAGATAAAAAGAAGCTCACTGGTTTTTTCTTGTGAAAACTGAGAGCAAACAGACGGGGGAATGCAACTGCCAAAGAGCTTTCGTCCAACCAGCAATCCAACCAAAAGCGAACAAGACAACCATCGCCCAATACCCATTTCAAGCTACCTTTCCCGATCAAATCAGTGAACCCAGGAAAAAATTTAAGGTGAAATAGTTGAGACATTACCGGCGAGAAATGAGACGGACAAAGATCCTCAATAGACCAGCAAGATGGATCCCATTGATACTTTGCACACAAAACTGCTTTCCACAACGACGACGGTTGCGAAGCGAACCTCCACCACCATTTTGCTAGGAGACTGACATTAGCGAGAACGAGTTGCCGGATACCAAGCCCACCATGCACTCTAGCTTGGGTTATTGCTGCCCAATTCACTTTACAGAGCCCCCGTCTCGAAGCACTAAGCGACCAAAGAAAACGACGCTCGATTTGTTCCAA
This sequence comes from Pelargonium citronellum, assembly GCA_036897665.1. Taxonomy (NCBI): domain Eukaryota; kingdom Viridiplantae; phylum Streptophyta; class Magnoliopsida; order Geraniales; family Geraniaceae; genus Pelargonium; species Pelargonium citronellum. Next base: position 13,037 of record JAYMSZ010000686.1, read on the forward strand.
GGATCGGATTATCGCTTTGGGAGCACGATACAATGACATATAGTAGAGAGGAAGCGATGCGAGTGCTGATCTAATGAGAGTAATGCGTCCCCCAAAAGAAATATAACGACATTGCCATAAAGCGAGGCGCTTACGGAACCGATCCACAATGCCCGACCAAGAACGAATTCTACCCGGATTGCATCCAAGCTGAAACCCAAGATATTTGATGGGTAAAGACGTTGTGACACACCCCAAAATGGCAGCCAAAAGGATCGAGGCTTCCGCTGACACTTGCATGCTGCTTCTACTACTTGGTTTAGGGGGATGCTGATGAAACAACGATAGAAAAGCTGAGCTGATCACAATATGAATGCACGAATGCATGAATATGCTTCAAGGCCATCCACCTGATCCAATTTAAGTTTATACTCTTTGAAGTTTCCCCGGATGAAGGCCCAGCAGATGCAAATTCCTCCATTCTGTACAAAACACACAGCAAAAGTATACCAAAAAAACTCTGTAATTCAGATAATTGCATAGTTATTTGCTGTTCTTTTATTTAGTTTAGAAAATCATTCATGCATCTAGATTACACTTTCTCACATCTGAATATGTAGCACAATATAGGAGGGAAAAAAAGACTCTCTCTCTCTCTAGAAAACAGTAAAATTTGGAAGAAGAAAAATTAAAATAATATAAAAAATAAAGCACACATCTCTTATTCCAACTCACTAGAAGAGATAACTATTCTAAGCAAAACTTACGAACAATTTTTTCTTAGTGTTTGACTTTTCTAGACACCTTAACAGTGCATTACTGGCAAAGGATTTCAGAACCAATCAGCCCAACAAAGGCAGCCACTCAGTGAAAATGACTTTGTCTATTATAAAGCACATCTAGGTTTAAGTATACAATCAATGTTAAATTGTATTTTCTAAGTCCAGGAGATCTCAGCTGCTGTTCCAGTCATGATTTGTGATTCAAACAAATTGTTATTTCACCAGGCAGCCATAGTATCTCCTTTTGCACTATGTAGATATTGGATTTTTGTCTAATGGTTCATTACATATAAGAACATAAGTCACTAAAGACTGGCTGTTTATGTAAAAGAGCTCATGAGCTTTCAACCTAATTTTTCAATGTAGAATGAGGGAACTGAGACTTACTCAGATGCATAACAAGTGTGTTAAAAACTTAAAATCCTAAGGAGCCATGACATCATCTTTACTATGTAACCAGCTCTATAGGATATCAGATATACCCTTCAGTATGTCCATGGATATGTTATTTTTCATTGATAAAGAAAATTTTCAAATGTAACTTATCCATTATAACACAATCTAAAAGCTATTTGACATTTTTACCTTCCATCGAACATGTATGCCAGTGCAAGTGCAGCCATAAAGCGTGCCATTTTTGATGTAGATGAGGAGCATAGATGAACAAGAGTCACAACTCCCATATCCTCCACGATACGAAAAGCATTACCAGGATTGAAGGCTAGATTCCAAAGAGCTCCTGCAGCAGTCTCATGGACATCCTAAAACCATAATAGTTTTCAGAGATCAGTTCATGTTCTATTTAGCCTATCAAGTTTTTTATCAGGCCATATTGTTGTAGACAGTAAATAGCGTCAATGGGTACAGAATTAAGCCATTCCTAGCAATATTATATTCTAATGCAGCTGATTCCCAAGAAAATCACTAAGATTCAATGCCTTTCAGATCTCTCAACTTTGACTTAGAGATCTCGGTGTATGTTCAAGTCCAAGGTTTTATGTTAATCAAAATTAAGCCCTTTCCCCTGCGTCTCCCCCTCTCCCTCTCTCCTCGACCTCTCCTCCATTCTACATCCCTTCCAAAAGAAAAAATTATAAAATGAAAGAGATGAATGTGGAAAGCTCACTGCAGTAACAGTTATATAGCAGTCAAGACATGTTAAGAGAATGGCTTTTATGATTATGAAAGGGAACAAATAAAAGGTTGTTGATGGTTTGTCTAGGCTAGCTTGCATAGTCTGAATGGTTGATGCCAAGCAAAGCTGCAAGTTATGCTTGAATCGTACAATATGAACATTTTATTCTCAATTCCAGAGTCCAAAGAATCATTCGTGATGTGCACCTCTACTACCAAGGGACCCAAAAAACTGCAATTAGCAATCTTATAGCAAGATTTAACTTGGGGTTTTAGCATTTAGACATAATTTTGAGGGTCCTTTGCACATAAGTGTTTGTTTTTTTTCCTTTTTCACATCCACAACCCAGAGGTGCAACACCTTATCTAGACTCTACAATCAAACATAAGATGCATAGAAAAAATATTCAAACTAAGCAGTTTGAGCCACATGTAGAGTTCAAGAGAAATTGAACAATATTAGAAAAATAATTTGATAGAGAATCTTCAACTAAAGATAGTAACCATGATTTATCTAAAGAAGTCAGGAATAGTCCAAAACTTACTACAACATCAGAACGCGCTAGTGCAATAAGCGGTGCCACACCACCTTCTTGTCCAATAGCAATGCTAAATCAGAAAACAAAATTAACAGATACATTAACAAAGCATTAACTAGAGCATGAATTCTCAAAAGTTTATAATGTAAAAGAATTGTAACATAATAAAAGGTCGAAACTAGAGCCACTGGATTAGACAAAAATATAACGGCACATTTATCCGTAACAAATAAAAAAAAAGGTACAAGTAACAGTTAATGAAAACCTGTACTGTCAGAAACTGAGCAGCAACTGGGAGTATATATGCTTAAACACAAATGTTTAATGATCCCAACAGATAGCTAAACAGAGAAACCAAAAGCACCATCTCTTAATAATGATACATAAAATCTCATAACTTGACAGCCTCCTCAATGCGTGTACACCCCCCGCCGTGTCAGCAAGCCAGCTCATAAGCCTGACCCGCCTGAATGGGCACGCATACCGCTCTCTGGAGGGGAGAGACCCGAAACTGTGCCTAGTAGTCCACGCCAAGCGACCAAGACAAGAAGAGCCAAGGAATATCAAAGGACCAGTAGAGCTACCACATGCCGTATACTCAACACGCCGTGGGATAGCGCCAAAGATGCCCATGTCATGCAAACATCAAAAAAAAAAAACGACGGGAGCCATCAACGCTACCCCATGTGTGTGGTGTTTCTTCCCAGTTCCCACACTATGGGGGAGCACCAAAACTCCCAAGAAGCATGAATGAGCAAGCCAAGAAGACCAAAGGAGCACCATGGAGTGATCGCGCTACCCTACGTCGTGTTGTGTTGCTACCCACGCCATGGTGGAGGGCCAAAGCCCCCAAGGTGCCTCAGTGCTACCCCACAACATGTAATGAAGATACACAGACCGTGGGCATGCTCTCGCCTTTCGTCCACTTCATACGTCAATACACCACACGGCGAGTGTCATCCACACTACACGTTGTGTGGCATTGAGAAATTACCTAACAAGGCATGGTAGCACTACGCCAAAGGTGGCTACAGTTGGCTCTACATCACAACAAGGGCACCCATTGCCTCCCTTCAAAAGCATAAAAGGTCAAGTAACCAATTCTCCTACCATGGAACGTCAGTCTAGCGGGCAACACATTCTAACCCATCATCTAGCTCACACTACAACAAGGATGGCAAGTATGTGATTCTGACTGGTGCACCCTTGACTTGGTACACATTGACATTGGTTACTGTTGGTAACAACGGGCTCGTCGTACTATGACTCAACATGGAAAGCTCTTTCCACGAGATTCGTAGGCATGACATCATCATCAACAAATCATGGTTGAGGATAACATCATTATCATCCATTGTGAGTATAAATACCCCATCTTCCAATTGAGTAAGGGTTTGATCATTTTGACATTTTTACTACTTTGATTTTACTAGTAGAGATTCTCACTCTCGCAATTGAGATAAAATTCAGTGAACACGCAACGGTTTTCAATAACAGGTGTGTTCCTCTATTTCACAATCTGAATCCAAAGGAATTGAATGCTTTGATCCAAACATGTAGACCAAGAAGCCCATACAAACAACTTTTAAAGACCCAAAGAAAAAAAATGCATCACTTAACATTTAGAAGTTGGAAAAGAGGACAAGATTCTTTGCCATGGTAAAGCTACACAATGGAAGATCAAGACAATTAAAAATATGAAATACGAGCTAAAAAGGATGTTCGCGAGCAACAACAATGGTAGAGCCCGCCCACTGGCGAAATTGGTCAGCTCGAGCATCCTCCTCAGCGCGACGGTCACATAAGTGGCAAACCACACTAAAAATGTCGGACATACTAGGCTCTCTAGACCTACTATGGTACTTGTGGGCCCCAGATGGACCCTCATTATGAAGTGGAATGGTGTGCCCCGAGATGTGCAACTCTTCGGTGTCACCGCCCTCCTCTCCAACTTCCTCATCGATAGGATCGGGCATTTGCCCAAGGGCACCATCCTCGGGAAGCAAGCTCGTCTACTTAAGGCATGAGACATTAATTAAAATGTACCCTCCTTTCTCCACCTTGTCGAGGGCGGTCAATCTCGAGTCTAAAAGAGACCGTGGCTAGAGTTTGTGGTGACAAAGGTGTTTCAAAGAGGTGTTCATCACTCCAGCCCTGCGAACACATCCTCGTGTTCATCACTTCCAGCCGCAACACAATGTTGTGTTGCTTAATTCGGGTCAAATTTTAGGGTCAAGTTCATCATTATCAAGACAACTCCATGGCACTAAAGAGAAGAAAAACAACAGCCAACCGAGAAGGACAAGCTTACATGCTCCAACCTGCCGCAACCGCGAAGACGAATGGCGGGGTGAGAGGTGATGGGAGGGGACCCGC
>JAYMSZ010000687.1:0-17833 GCA_036897665.1 Pelargonium citronellum
TATAGAATAAATAAAAGTATCACAAATATATTTTTCTTCCGTGCAACGCACGGATTATAAGCTAGTTAGAAGAGAAAGTTGAATTTTAGCAAAAAAAATAATAAAAAAAAATAATAGTCACTGACTTATGATGTCATCTCATGAATTAATACAAATACTTGTTTTTGATGAATTTGTGGACAAAGAGTGACCACTTGTATCTATTTATGGTATGTTTTGGTTGAGACTTCTTACTCTCAAATAAGAGTCCATATTATGTGTTACTTTGGTCATTTGTTGGAAAAAAAAAGTGCAGGCCACTATGAAACAAAGAGAATATATGAGGTTTTGGAATGATTTTTTATAAGTGTGTTCCACACAGTTATGAAGGACATTTTTATTCTTTATTCATGATGTCCATAATTATTTTCAACATTGTTCTTTATTTTTCATGTCCATCTTCAAGATCACACAGAGCTATCATACTAGGTTTCAAGCCCCAAATTTCTTAAAGACATTTTTCAACAATTCACCATCCACTCATGTCAATCACACAGAGCTATCATCATGATCAGCTTGTATTCAGTATTCACAAAGCCTAACCCCAAACATGAAAATGATCATCAAACCAATATCATCTTCAAGCAAAAACAAGCCCATTTCCCCGACGAATTCAAACATTTTCGGCCATCGTCAAACATTTTCTTCATGCAAAACGAGCTCATTTTCCAACGAATTAAACATTTTCGGCCACCATCAACAATTTTCTAGTGATTTTTTTAATTACTCTTTTCGACTGTTTTCAATGAGTTTGCCTATTATGTACACCTCTTACACAATATAAAAGTATTAAAATTAGGATTTTATATTATTTTATTATTTTTCATCAACTTTAATGTACTTTTCACTTTTTCAAAATAAAATAATTTATATAAAAAATATTAAACACAATTCTCGGTGTACTTTGTTTTTTATCAGTTGAGGTACACAAAAGGTATAGCTCTTACCTGTTAACCCAAAATCTCACCTCATACCGTCGACAATGATGCTCAAATTTGAGACCTCAAAGCGCTTAAACCGCTTGACCTAACATGTCTGAGTGTACTTTTAACATATGCATATTTGCACATCTTTTATAAATTCATGGGATAATTACACATACCTACCCTCAATTATATATACCTCTTATAACCCTAGATACCCTCAATTTTTGCATTTTACTATTGGATATACTGAACTATGTCAAACGGATATCCAAAGTTAAAAATAGTATAATTTAGGATAGGTACGTGTAATTATCTCTATATCTATTTTGAGTTTTGAAGGAGAGTGACCAAACAAGAACTTAGTGGGAGTGGGGGGCGAAAATGTAATTTAGCTTGGCACTATATAGTATGCTGCAAATGCAATCACTGAATCAAAGAACAGAAAAAGAGAGAGCGAGATAGTTGCCATGGAGACAGCTTGTTCATCATGTTCGCTTCTTCACAATCTCCAACTCTCCAGCTTCTTCATTCCCTCTCACAGGCTCGATTATGCAACACCCACAACCATCCATACCCGCTCGTTTCCTTCACTTTCTTCCGCTTTCCCGAGAAACTTTCATTTTCCCGGAAAGCGTCTTCAGCTCGATCGGTTTACTGTTTTCAGTTCGCCCATCAATCCCGACGGCCAAAATCCACCTCCAGAACTGGCTGTTCTTCTTGAAGTCGAAGGGTGATAGCTCTCTTCCTCCTTTTTCTTCGTAGATTCTTTGCAAAAGTGAAAAGGGAAAGATTCTTCGTATTGATTCTCTTATGGTTTTGTTTTTTAGGGTTCTGATGGATGTTTATCGGTTAGCGAATCGTCAAGCTTTCAATGGAGGTGCGACACATTTTTTTTTCTTTTTTTGTTCAATTATAATTAAACAAGACAAATGTATTTTCATGGTTCTGACTTTTTTTTTCTTTTTTGTATTTGTTTTGATACTGTTAGCATTTAAAAAGCTTGGACTTGATTGTGCTAATTGGACTGAACCTATCTATGCAGACCTTGTAAGGTGTGGAATCAGTTAACTCTGTCTAAACATAAATATTTAGTAATGAGTTATTTATGATGATCTCAGTTTGAACTTGATTATTCTGGAAGGTGAACATATGATCTGTCAAGTCTTTTTATTGAGTTGTGCTCTTGTTTTTTTTCTTCATGGAATGGGAGATTGTCTTTGAAACTTATGAAGCATTTCATGTTTACTTGCCAGAAAGAGTGCTGGAGATGAGGAAAGGATGTTGATCTTGTTTTTTAACCGGGTGAGTTTCTCCCCACATTATGTGGAGATTCAGAAAACTAACTTGGCTTTAATCTTTATACATGCTTCTGTTTCATGGTTCATTAATCTGTTTTTCTCTGCGTGTTCTGCTGGCAGATTGGTTGGCCTACTTCATTGCCCACAAATGAAAAGGAAACATTCATGAAAAGTGTTTTGCGTGAAAAGGTATTCCAAGAGATTGCTAGTGTATTAATATTTATGTAAATCTATTGATTTCATTGCAAGACGATATACGTTGGTTTTAATTTATTATAAAGCTTTCTTTTAGTTGTTCAGTTCAAATGAAAACATAGTCTGTTGCCAATCTCCCCTTGTCATAATGAAGGTGCAGAATTTAGTCCTGTAGGCTACTTAACTATTGGTTAGTGATTGGCAGAAAAATGCATTGGATGAGTTTGTGATGTCAGAGAATTTACCTTTGCGACCTGGAGTTGAAGAGTGAGTTACCTCATCCCGAGTACATTAAAACTTACAAATTGCACATTAAATGTGTCATGGTATAATGACCTCTCTGTTTAAGGCTCCAAGGCCTCCATAATTTACCATACTGGAAGAACAGGATACCTTCTGTACAATAATAGGTACACATTGTATTCTGTTGGTGCTAATCTTAGTAACCAAATAACACTATTTCTTTTTTGTAGTACCTTAACCCAATTCTCAAGTTTGTAAGTAGGCACCTAAGTACTGGTACCCCAAGTTCAATCTATTAGATCAAGCACTCTAGCCTCGATTCACCATTTGATTGTGAATAAGTTTGTCTATAAATCATGCATATTAATTTCACTCCTTAGGCATAGTTATACTAAAGCTCATGTCTCCCCACTAATCCCATGTGGTTAGCATATCTAAAACAAAATTCAGTTCTTCCATCTCTATCTTCCTCTCTTACTTTTGGGTGTGCTGAAAATATACAATATACATAATATGTTTCGTGAAGTATTTAAGGTATACACCTGATTGTATCCTCCACAGTTGTGAAGTTAATATGATACAATCATATAAACAAAAGATTATTTTCCTAGAAATTATTTGCTACAGTTTGATTTCAAGTTCAAAGTTTAGTGGTCAGTAACCCTGGGCTAGGCAAATGGGCAAAAATTAGGTGAATTTTGGACGACCAGGGCTCAAGGACAAAAATCAATTTCTAATATTATTTTTGTGAATAATTGTTTCTTATGGCCCTTATATTCCTCACTTAAGATCACAGAACAAACTTTTGATCTATATAATATCTTCCTTTCTTGGGAGGCATCGTGATGATAACTTAGTCAAGAAGCTAAGTTTCATCGATACCCCTTTTGGCGATAACAGATTTGGATTCCTTAGTGTTTCAGAACCAAATGAGACCCAGATCAGTCACTGACTTGAGACATTAAATCCTTAGCATACAACACTTGCTAGTTGCTACCCATCAGAGTCTCTAATCTTTTTGGATTTATGACCTCAGTTTAGGTCCAAAGTTCCAATTGAAACTTACTGTGACTAAGACTGAGGTTTGGTAGGTATCCTAGTATGTGATCATCAATTGAGGGTTATGAATTCTTGGCAAGTAGCCAACAATCAATAAATGCTTGTGCTGTAGTAAAATCCATTAACAATATGTGTGACTTATGTTTGATACTCAAAATTGGACCCCATTGTTAAGATCAATGAGGGAGACTACAATGGTTCATCCCCATTGCAAATTTCTTCATCTCATCAGTCTAGTCTAATTAGTTTTCCTTTCCACATTATGCATAAAAACTTTGACCTATAAGCTATATCCATTTGCAGGTTCTTAGATGATGCCTATCGAGAGGGAATACCTGTGGTCATAGTAACAGCCTACAGCAAAATTGGAGATAAAATGGCCAGGTACTTTTTCTTAATTAGTTAAATTTAATTAGTCCAAAATATTAGTTATTTAATTATTTTCTGGAAACTTCATGAATCCTTCCGTTTGTCGTGTTCATTGAACAGTTGTTTAAGTAGTAAAGTATGGCAAAGTGTTCATTGAAGGCACATATACAATTATTATGATTGGTGAAAGCATCTTTATACTTTGATCTTATATGTATAATAACGATACAGATGATAAGCTATGGCACTGAGAAGGAAATATGTTTGTGAAACATAAAAGCAAATTGAATAAATGCCATCTTACTTTCTGACTCTGTCCTTGCTTAAGTTGACTCAAATTGGCCCTGAGTAACCGGTATACATGATTTGTATGTTATTTTGTTGAGTTGATGAAATGTAAGGGCAGAGGCAGATATTGAGAAAGTTTATGGAGTGTCAGCTTTCAAAGTAAAAAGGAAGTAAATAGTCCATTGTACATGCGATCTGAAGTAGATAATTGTGGTTTGAATAAGTTTACCAATGGACCCATGCATACATGCATGCAAGAGCATGGAAGTACAGGCTGTGGAAAAATTATTATTTGTTGATGAAGTAATTGTCATGCTTGTGTGAGGATGAATAGTACCAGAGTCCATTGGGCTGGACAGTACTAGTACAACTGTGCAAGTAGTGGCCACATATGGGTCTATTTCAACTAATTGTTGCTAAAGTTAAGAAATCTCTTTTAGAACTTTTTTAGTGGTTTATGTCAATTTGAAGAGGTTAACCTCTTAACTTTATGTAATACAGCTCCCGTGATACTGGATACAATAGGATGTAGGTTTGATTAGTTTAGTTGAGGAAAAACCTTTTTGGCTCAAGTAGGTTCATTTAGTTGGTATGTAGACTGAGGCTCATAAAGCACCGTATTTGATCTCAAGCCTCCTCATTTTTCAGTAAAGCTCAATAGTTTTATCTGCAATTCCTTCCAGTGTACACATGGTGAATGCCTATCCATCTTTCCAATCACTTAGGAAAGTTCCTACTTGTATGATGAACTCACATTCTGTTTATGTATTTTGGGGCTCAGTGCCCTACATGATTCATTGCAGCATGCATAATGATAGGATGGTTCATGCTTAACTTTCCTTTCCTTTTGAACTTGTTAGATCCATTATTGAAAAGCTTGGCCATGAAAGAATTTTGAAGATAAAGATAGTTAATAATGAAGAGGTAAAGCAGAGTTTATATGGTCAACTTGTAGTTGGTAAAGGAATATCTTCTGGTCTGGATGAGCAACTCGCTAAGGAAGTAAGCAAAGCAGGTAGGTTTCACTTATTGGTATGTCTTCATGTATTTGTTCAGATATAAGAAGTGTCAGTCGATTGGTACTAAAGGCTCTTTTATTTTTCTTGTGAGGCAGCATCTGCTGAGAAACAAAGAATAGCAGAGGAGGTTGCATCTATGCTGAAGTTGAGTGTTGAGATCGATACTAGCTCAACTGAAAGGTTAGTCTTAGTTAAATTGACCTGACATCTTCCTTTCTCCTTGACATACATCTAATTTTCTCTTCTGCAATTTCTCTAAGTTTTATCACAAACATAACTCAAAGGGAAAAAAGTGTCATTCCTTACAATAACTTATCTTTAAATTTCTTTCATAAGGCTGAATGTTCTTTACAAAAAAGGAAGTAAAAATTACTCCCTCCGTCCGAAAATGAATGTCATGTTTCTCTTGCCTTTTTATCCCAAAATGAGTGTCCTCTTTCCATGTTAGTAAGTTGGTTATGCATGAATAACCAATAGTATCCATACAATAAGTTAGTATTCCTTTAGTTTGTTACAATACATGATCATTAGGATACAAGATTAAATGTACAACAACTAACTTTTCCTTAATTTTTCTCTAAAAGAAAACCAAGACACTTAATTTTTCTCAAAAAGAAAACCAAGACACTCACTTTGGGACACCGAGATTATTATTGAAAAAAATGCTATTCAAGAGTTGTACTATTGGTACAAACAGATCTTCAAGGTATTAAAATCAGTAGGTTGTTTCTCATCTTAATCTGATTTCTGACACTGGTTTTGGAAAATATGTAAGCCCATAATTGTGCTGTAAGGTATTCTCGATCTCCTCTAATGGCTCTAGTTGATACTCGTGTTGTGATGTAGCTTATAAAGATGTTCGAAAATGCTAGCGATGCTATTTCTTGGAAATCTTGATGTATTGCTTACTAATCAACTTTTCATTTCTTGCATAAACATTTTGTATTGCAAGATTTAATTCAAACTTCACTCGCATTACCATTCCTCTGGAACATTCTGTATATCTGCTATAACTGCCAATAATTCTTGCATTATTTCTGTATCCAGCTTGGAGAAGATTGTGGCTGCGTTGCGTGCAGGTGCAGAATATGCCGGGGTGCCTGTCTCCAACTGTGTCCTTGTTGCAGGTAGCCAATCTGGAGTTGCTGGAGCTGAGCGGATTGGCATGCCATGTGTTGTTGTCCGAAGCAGGTAAAATCCTGTTAAGCACTCGAGAAATACCAAAGAGCAGATACGCATTCTCTGCGTTTTGTTAATACACCATCCGATTGTTAGTCAGGTGGACACTTGGTGAACAATATTCAACAATTTCCAATGCAAAGGCCAAATAATAAACCAACTGGTATTATATACATAAACACCTAGACTTGTATTCAACTTACCCTCTAGGAAAGTGGGGTATGATGAAGGATACCAATCAAGAACCCATAATTTTCACTTCAGGGGTAAGGGAAGGACATGAAACACCGTAATTACTTCACTTCTCAACTACCTATTTCTTTTTTCTCCTGTGTTTTCGTGCATTTGTTTATACACTTAGAAGTTCTCTAATCTCATTGTCTGTTGATCAGAAAACTATGTATGTTAGTTATTCCACTGCTTATTATGCCTTCCATTTTGTCTCTTGTAGCGTGACAGCCAGAGCCGAGTTCCCCTCAGCAAATGCTGTAATGGATGGCTTCGGAGGTGCAGCCCTGACAATCTCTAGACTGCGCCAGAAGCTCAAGTCATAAGATTTTCTCAATAACTGTCTGTTGTACATTCATTGTCCGAGATTCACTTTTTCATGACATTATGGAAGATGTGTTGGTCATGCTGAGTCTCAAAGCGTGCCAAAACCAACATTTTTAGCACATTTATTGTTTTACTGTTTCTGTAACCTTGTCATTCTCATCTTATAATTAGACCCTTGATTTGGATTTCAGTATATTTATTACACCCATCATTTGGGAAGTTTAAGAATAAAAGATCAACATATCATTATCCCATAGCTCGAAGTCTCATAGCAATGTCAATTTTGGATGCCGATTTGAATTTATTACAACAAAGAAAATGTAAGAAAATATATCTACCTTGACTTATGCCTAGTTTATGCCATGACGAAAAGTTCTCATTTCTGGCAAATAGATCTCATTTCATTCTTCATCCCTGAATTATTCTCGTAATTTGTTACATATGTGAAGCCAGGCATCTTAATAAGACCATTAACTTCTTTTTTCTTTCAAGACAAATATAATTATACCTGAAATGGAATAAAAACAGAACATTTGATAGGACAAAATAAGTATATAAAAACATTGAACAGGACAGTAGCCAACTAGCTGTCCCATATGCATTACACATTTTACATACAAACTAGGTTTCATCACGAAATTTCTGCCTCTTGAGTGTCATTAGGTCGCCTGCGTGACAAATTAGGGCTCGAATATTCAGTACCAGTATCAGCAGAGGAAATACTTGATGACGCTGATGACTCGGGAAATGAGCTCGACACTGGATTTGCTGGGGTAGTTTGACTCATGAAACTCTGAGAAGCCAGGGACTGTGGAGGTCTCAATCCTTGAGGAGTCGGTTGCGCTTGACCTTCTTCAGCAAGCTTTTTTAGAATATTCATAATAGTTGGAAGAAATCTAGTTGAAATGGAAAGCAACCCAGGCAGCTGCTCACGAAAAAAAACAACACACAAATTTTAGTTGTAGACACAAGCACAATATGACCTGAAAAAAGCTATACACTATCTTCACAATAGCTTGTAAGTATCTATCAATGAAGGGCACTCGGTGCCGTAAGCTAAAGTCTCGTGTACTCACAAAGCCATGTCGAAACTCTCCTGTGACGTTCATCTGTACCCACAGGGCTTTCGTAAGTAAATATCCAACAAACAGAACCAAAAGGTAAAGGGGGTTCCTGTTTAAATAGAAGGAAACTGTCATAAACACAAAGTTAATCTAAGAGGATAAAATGGAAACATTAGAAATGCTATCATAAAATGCAGACACTAAGATTTGGCTGCAATTACTTTAAAAGGAGCATAAACTCATTAAAACCAAGAATAATCATTGCAGCTATTGCCCATGGAGGAGGTAACCAATTGTTGTTCCGCTTGAGAGCCTCCTGAGGAATAAATCAAAGTGTATCATATGTTAGTAGCAGTTATACTCCATGTAACCACAGGAAGATGATCGTGACCCACTATATCATAAGCAACAGATAAGGTGCAATAAAGCAGAAAGACAGATATTCTTTATACTAGAACGCATCCAGACATCATTAGAATGAGAAAACTAAATTTATCTTAAGCAACGGATATCCGTCCCTAATACTTGCAAGTGTTTCAGTGCAGGTTCTTTATGCATTGAGAAATGTCAATCTCATATATGCAAGCATTGTATATATCTTATTACAAATAAAGAAATGCTAACAACAGACAACTTTTGCTTTGGCAGTGTAGAATTACATATACAAAGATAACAGTATTCCCTGCTATTCTGCAAACAAATGGCACAAATCATGAAACAACTTTGCGCTGTGTAGTTCATTATGTGCAGGCAAACTTCAAAGCATCCAAATTATAATCACACAAAACTAAATAAAGAGATCAATCAATTGCTACCCCTTAACTTTGGCCGAAACAACCAAACTACAGAAGAGAAATGAAAGCAAGAAATTGAGATACCTGTGCTGAAATAGCTTGTGTCACTGTATACTCAGTTTCTGCTTTGAATTGCCGCCACAAAGACTTGCATTGCACTGGTGTAATCAGTGTGTCCTTCGGTGAGACCTAAATTTTTTAGTTCATTGTGTTATTAAGAAATCATAAACTGATTAAAATAGACTCAAATGAAAAGGCACCGTTTACAAAACCAGTACCTCCTCCCATGTGCTAGAGGCAAGAGGATCTATAGAAGCTCCTATATTCCTCTCTTGTGAAGATGGAACAGAAACAGTCCCATCCATTAGAGAAGAAACAAGTACATTTTCTATCTTATCTTGCTTCTCATCTAAGCGAATGGCAGCCAACACAGATAATAGCTTCAGAGACTGCAATAAAGATCAAAGAAAACATCAGATATATTATATACAACAGGCAGTAAATATTAAGACTTCCATTTTAAAGTTCCATGTAAATTACTTCAGAACGTGCATATTTTGTAATTGCTCTAATGTCTTCCTTTCCAGTCCAAACCCTAGGCATTGAATCATCATCATGATTGAAGACTGTAGAAAACCTGAAAATTTGTAGGCGAAGTCATCAGAAAATTACAACGAAATAAGACCTTAAAAGTTGTCAAATCACTTCCAAATTAGCAACCTATCCTTCATGCGGATCAAGATTTTTCCAGCTTCTTCTCTAGCTTTCTTTTCCACTACATTCCTTGCATACTCTTGTAAATTTTGCAGCATTTTTTCACTTGTTACTTGGTCCAGCTCGAAACCAGCAATGGCAGATGAAAATTCTGATAATAAAGCCTCAGTCTCACGTCTGAGCAGCTTCCTCACCGAAGCCCATGTGTCTTTTCCACCTGCCTCAAAGAGGGATTCTACAGGTGCTGTCAGTGCTTCAGAAAGTCGTTTCTGTAAATCAAAGATGGTATGTGATTTCAGTGACTTGACAGAAAAAACATGAACTGTGACGTTGATTAAGAAATAACCTCAGAGTTAACTATCATTTCCGATAATTTTGCACTACGAATTGATCCTGCATGTGCTTCAATATCACGGCGAACTTTTTCCCGGACTTTTGAAACATCCCAATTAGCCTGTTTGATAGTAACATCTGAAAAGTAGAACACAGCTTCATGAACAAAAGGTGCTTAATATGATGGATTATTTACAGTTATCAACATGATACAGTCGTTAATAAAATGAAAGCTGGAACTGTAAACCCTAAAGATCAAGGATTAAGACAAATTTCAAGTTTGCAGGGTTTAAGCAGTGAGCACAAGCATGCCGTACAAAGAAAAAAAAACAAATATAATAATTAAGCTGCTCAGACGTGAGACTGAGGCTTTATATTATGCTTGGATTCACTAGTTCACGAACTGTTAAACATTTTTTACATAAACAGGGCCTCCCTCAAAGTCGAATTGTATTCTTTTTATGAATAAAAAGAAAAGATAAAAATATATTAATTTGAAAACATTTGCATTTTTCATATATATACACAAAGCAATAATCATGTGGTCATGTCCAATTTGTTATTGAAATGCACATGTAAAAATACCTGCACAGTCGTGATCAAACTCAAGCATAGAAGACTGGATACAGCTACGTTCAGATGCGGCAAATCCTTCTCCTTTATTCAATAATTGCTCAAGTCTAGTCTTGAAATTTTCAAGGGTTTTAGCACGCAGATGTCCCAGCATGGTAGTGTAAGTAGGATACACAAACTGAACATTCAGAAGACAAAAAATAATATGATTATGCATATTCAGGTCACAAAAACCATGAGTTGTTGTACATTAGTACAAAGGAACATCAAACCTTATGAACACAATAATACAACATTAATTGATGCAAATTAATGCATAAATTTGAGCATCCTTTCCGCACTGCCTTTGAACTATTAACTCACCAATGACAAAAAACTATCACAGATAATGCAATTTAGTTTATTTCCTAAGGACAACTAAACTAAACAAAGTTCCACCTAGCAACAAAAAAAAAGTCAATATATATAATGATTGAGCAAGAAGCCTTACGTCCAGTGCTTTTGATTCCAACTGTTTCCGTTTTGCATTTCTCACACCTTCATCAAAGTAGATTGCTTCCATGTCGTATCTATGTGAAAAGAACAGTGTATATGTTAGAGCGATCAAAGATTGAAGACCAAGGTGGACAAAGAATAGTCATGGACTAAGGTAAACACATTGATTAATAAATCCACCAAAAACACAGTAGTGGTTGTCTTGATAATTATAATTAGACGTGTAAAAAATAGAACAAGTAGCCTTGAAAGGATAACCAATCTGGGTAACTTTAATGAATGTTATGAATTGCAAAAGGAGAAAAATCATAAGCCAAGATGGTTTTTAAATTTTGATTCCCAATATAACTTTTTTATCTCTGAAATGTAGAGCATCAACATAGAAGCCTTGGGGAGGACAAAACCTTGCGACAAACACAGAACGGCTGCTCGAAAATTGAAACAAACATGATATGTTTTTTACTACAACTACTATCCAAATTAGAAACAAAAAACTAAGTCATCAAAATGTGAAGCCCGACTTCCACCAAAAAAAGAAAAAAAAAATCCTATCTACTCTCCATTAATGAAAACAATCCTCATTGACACTTAGACTTATGATAAAATTCAATCCTTTGATTACTTAGCAGCCTATCTGCAACTCCATTTCCATGAATACCTAGCTGTCTAAATTAAAGGCCCCTATCCAGTCCATACTGCCCTGGTTCTAGAAAATGACACTTCCCATTTCATGATATCCTGATTGTCATATTTCCAACTTCCATTTTGTTCGCACTCCTAACAATTATCCATCCACTTCACCAAGTATATTCAAGAAATTGTAACACCTGGCATAACCTGGAAAACCAACAAATTCATTTCCAGTCACCTACCTTCCAACTTCATCAAGCTTCAACAATTATTTCATCTCATAAACAGTTGAGAGTCTAACCTCTGTCTCACACTCATTGTTCCACTCACAGATCCCATTCTTTCAACATAAATGATAGATGTACACAGTACAATAATACTAATATCTGGAGTTAAGGGGATTCTATTTGCTGGCCCCTCAAATAACAAATTCAAAAGGAAAATTGATAGAAAACCATCCATTGGAAACAGATTGGGGACATAACACATCACCGTCTTACCTTGCCCTAATTCTGTCCTAAAATCATCACATGCAACCAACAACAATGTATCTTGAACACTCTGTTTTTCTTTTCTTTCTTTTTTTTTTTTTGCTCAGCAAACAGTACTTTATTAAGTTCCTTAGAGAGAAACACAAGTACACACACCAAACAAAATAGCTTCTCAAAAGAGAAGGCTGAGAAAGATGATAGGTGATACAAGGGTCAGACAAAAAATTCCAGTAAACAAATCTTGAACACTTTGTTAAACCTATAAATTTAGAGAAAATCTAAACCACAACAGAACAGTTCAAAGACCTTTGGAATTCAATCTTTTTATAGATCATATACTGACATGAACTTACTCTGAAATATATTTCTCCAAGATTGAACTAAGCTTCTTTCCGAAACCTGATACTGGACCAGCTTGTACGGCTTCCTCTAACGCCAACCAACCCTAAATCAAATACATTAATAAAACACCCATTACAAAGCTTCTTAATCAACTTAAAAGTACTTCCAAATAAATATATGTGCATAGTACCTCATCGGAAGCCAAACAACTGAACTTCTCATTAGCAATCTCTTCACATCTAACAGTTGCAACCATTACCTGATAAAATGAGTAGAGTAAATAATATGAAAATAATAAATAACAAATCATTCTGACACAACAGAGATTAACAAAATGAAGACCTTGTGAGCGGGAAGATCCAGGTCCTTGTTCTCTCTAATAACTTTCCAGATCTGCTGTGCACTGAAAGAAAACCCAGAGGCAGGAACAACCCCCCTTCTATCACCAGCTAGCCCTCCAGGGGAAATAGAATGGAAAAATCTCTGCCTTAGTTGGGCAACCTGTGAAAGATACAACACTGCATAAGTAATAGAGTGGAAATTCTGTCATGATAGTATGATACTATTGTAAGGGTTAAAAATTGCAAATTTGGGTAGTTATGTGCACACTACAGGCAGGATCAGTGAGGATTTGGAAATGTGGAACTTTGTTAACTGACCTCCTCATTGAACTTTTCCTCCTTCTCTTCATAGCTGGATAAAGCCGTGACCTCAACCTTCATTACAAAAAATTATTGATGAAAAAATATTGAGCATGTAACTCAACTAATCAGAGAATGATGGTATCTTACATTAAAAAAATCGCTGAGAGGAGTATTTGTATGTGCTGCAGGCTTAGGAACAGAATCCCATATCTGCAAAATTTATTCAGTCAAAACGTTGAATAAAGGAAACTGTGAAAAGTAAAAGTGATCTCAGAATCTGAAATAAAACAGGCAGAAACATACCTTCTGAATATCATCCCTTAGAATAGGCTCCAAACGTTCAAGAGGGGTCTGCATAGACAGTCTCAAACATATTAATGATCTTAGCTCTCAGAAGTGAAGCCACAAGTAACCGGTAACATCTAAGAAATAAATCCACTAGGTCACTACAAACCTTTGTTTTATCACGTATAACAAACAGAAGCGTAGTTTTACGGGGGCTGAATAGACGCATCATGACCTGCGTGATGAACAGAAATCAACAATCATGATTTAACTCCCCATGAAATGGTGACCAGAGGAAAAAAAAAACAATACATTAAGGAAGATTAGAGGATACCTGAAAAACTGTTTTCAGAAGAGGTTTATTCGAAGCTTGCTCCCGGCCAATATCATGGCACCACCTGTACACAATTTAATATCCAATACAAACATTAGCTTATTCCCCATACATATCAAAACACATACACAGATGTACATTCATGAAGTGTGTTAATGATTGTGCTTGAGATTAGTTTATGTCTGCACTTGTGCTTGCAACAAACAATAAATCTAAGAAAAAAATGAAGGCTGGTATTTGATTAGACTCTGATTTTCAGAACCCATCTTCATCCAAATTCCAAAATACAAAAAACTAGAAATATTACAAAATGTAGCAATTATAAATTTGATTTAATAATTGATAGTGCCTAATTGCAATACAATTCACAAATCTTGCAACTAAATACAACAAATAAAAGGTCATAGACTTGTGGAAGGGAGTTCCCAACAGAACATGTGGGGAAGCATGCAGTAAGAGACATAGACTACAATGAACAAACAAGAATATGGGAAGTCCTAAATCCTGATTTTTCAAAAGGGAGATTGAGGTTAAAGCAACCTCACTCAAAACATCCAATAAAAGTTTTAAGATAAATTGTGCAATCTATTTCAATACAGATTCCAATTGGCCCATGCTATGAAATTCACGAAGACTGGCTTGTAACAATACAGCTAGCCAATGCAGCTAACCAGTTTTTCTGGTTTGCCTAGAGTGGTAGAAAACATTGGGAAAAAGATGATGTCATATAAACTTACATGTTAATCAATACAATGTCTGCAATTGCCAAAGCAAATAAGGCACTCTGTTTCTCAAACGCAGTATCATCCTGAAAATCGAAAAATTCCAAGATCTAATGAGTACTGACAGAAGTGTACTAGCCCTCAAATGATTTATATGTGCACACACAAACACACAAAATCCATATAATTGTGAATAAACGAATATGTTCCATTGCGATGGAACTGCATCACCGTATAGGATCGGGAACTAAAGCTACCCTTGGTTAAAGGAACAAACTCATCTAAGAAATTTAGGTTTCTGAAAGATCACTGAGGATTTTGGTTTTGAATTGTCCACACAACGATCAATGATTTAAAAAAAAAACATATGTATATCAAACGTCTAAGTGAAGTGCATGTACCTTTGAGTGTGTGACCCTTTTCAATTTTTATCCCCACCAATTGTAAATCAGGTGCTTTGGGGAAACCAATGGACTCCCAGCAAGCCAAACAAAACAAAAACGCATTTGGACTTTCCAAAACTCTTTCAAATTCTCTTACGCATATGGTTACAATATTATTTTGTCTTCTTCAAAAGCTAGAATGAATATGATTTTTCTGGAACTCTTGAAGCAGAAAATACGAACAGAAATCAGCATCTTCTGATCAAGTGGTCAGTTTTGAAGTTCTAATTAAAAACACCCGAGTTTTCCACAATCAACAAAATTCAATAAAGAAAGTCCCTAGGAATTAAACTACGAAAGCCAAGACACGGCATTGACTGCAATGATGAAAATTGTGGCTAAATAAAACAAAAATCTTCGTAAGCCCGATATGAGTCCCATTGCTTCAAATTACAACTGAGTATTGAATAACAATTTTTTTTCCAATGGAAGGAATTAGCTAATACAAAACTTTTAGATCTAGGGATAACTGAAATCCCCAATTTCATAGAATTGGGATTCGGGATTTTATTGGGAATCAGGTTTGGGGGAGCAGAAAAAATCCTTCCTGACCAAGAATCAAGGCTGCCATTCCAAACCTTGTACCTGATTTAAATTATTATTTTTTGAATAATTTTTCATTTTTAAAAAAACGCCTATGTGCACAAGGCTATCACCATTGTGGGATCTGGTAAAGGTCATATATATTCCCAAATTTTAACTACTTTTGCTAGCCTATGGGCAAGGAATATAACGTGAGGAATGAGCACTGCCATGCAAAAGCCGAGAATGCATAGATACAAAGTAGAAAAGTATTTCCTTCTAGAAAACCTAGTTTCATTCTACTATTTTCCAAGTGTGAAGATAGATGAATAAAAAAGCTTATTACCTCGCCGCGTTCTCTCCCATCAGTACCTTCCAAATCCATGGCAATTGTGCAAGGCTCAATGCCAACACACTTTGCCATCCATATGCCCTTGGTTGTCTGACTCCTAAAATAAAGAAAGAGGAAACAATGAACAAATAACATAAAAAATTCAAATAAATATTTAAACATAATGAAAACAGAACTAACCTTCCCCTGAATGCATCCATCTCCCTGAAACTGGTATGAAAAAGATGATTCATCAATGTACTCTTCCCTGCACACAAAATAGGAGTAGGAAGAATGCGAGTTCAGCTTATGCTAAGTGACAAACATACAACTTCTTATATGCAGATAATCGAAACATACTTGAATGATAACTATTTCAGTATTTCACAAACATCAAGCTAAAATAAGTAATCAAACTAAAGCAATCCTCCTGAAGAGATTAAACATTAATCTATCAAACGTATGTTTAGTTTTCCTATGGAAAACAAAATGATACAAAGAAGCAGGAATAGCTTATTGGAGCATTTGGTGAACAATCAGAAGTTGAATGACAGTGGAATCCGATAACAGAAAGTTGCACAAATTTCTCCACTAACAGCACCAAATACAGTGCACAAAACCCTAAAATGAAACTACGGGGATGGACTCTACTAATCTACATGGTATAACGGTTGTAAAGTGAAATGCCACTTTTGAAAATTTCACATAGCTCAGTTGAAATCCCACATTTTAGATGATAACTTACTTTTTCATGCAAATCAATTGATGGTGCTTTCATGCATACATATACTAATTATGAGGTTTGCAGCTCCAGCAGTTATGGCCTATCACCAAAATTGATTCAAAAGGAAACCCCTCCCAGTTACAAATAGAAAAGCAACATAGCATTACTGTGCTTGATAAACACATGATTAGCACCAATTTTTTAGACTAAATAGAAACTTTCAATAGAGTACATCTATAGAACCCTACTTCCCAAATCAGTCAGACATGCAACAACAAAAAACATACTTTTTGAGGTAGTAGATCAATACAGATCTGCTTAATTCACAAAATGTCCACTAAGTAAAACTCGTAGCAATTCAAAGGTCCCACGAGCTACACTCAACTAATTGAAACACACTGATTTCACTTCAGATCAGCATTCTAGTCACTAAAACCGCACAAACTTGATCCAATCAAGTAACTAACAAATCTGAAACAGTAGCAGCATAGCAAATCGCAGCTCACTGTAGCTACATCATACTCAATTCCAGTTACCAACACCAACAATCAACTACAACAGTGAAATTGAGGTATGAGCAATAAGATAAAAAAAACACATACCGCTGCTTTGGGGTCCCATGATGGCAACAACGGCGTAGGAGAGGCCGCAGTCAGCGAGGCGGACCTTCTTGACGAAATTGTCGAGGCCAGCGGCGTTGAACTCGCCGTCGCCGTCGATGAGTTGTGTGGAGCAGCAATCATCCGCCATAGCTGATCCTGATCCAAATTCACCGACACCAAACCAGTAGAAGCAGTGAAGCTTAGGGCTTTTTTGTGTGTGTTTTTGGTGGACGGAGCAGTGAAAGAGAAGAGACTTGAAATGAGGTGAAATAGGATGCTTGTTTCTCGAATGAAAATTATTATTATTAATTAGCAAAAATAAATAAATATATAATTAATTAGGTGATGACGCCGTGTGCGTGCCGAGAATTTGAGGTTGAGTGCACCGTCTCGTTTCGCGAGAATCTTGCTTTGCTTGTCTTTAAAGATCTAATGTGGTATTTGTTATTTATTACTCATTTCGTTTCAAAATGAGTGTTCTGTTTCCAATTTTTTTAAAAAAAATATGGTGTGTTTGGGAACCATGATTTGATTTGAAATGCTGGATTTGAGCCAAATGAAGTGTTTGGGAACTACAAGAATTTGGATTTGGATTTGAGTGAAATCCAATGGCATTTAAA
>JAYMSZ010000688.1:0-17833 GCA_036897665.1 Pelargonium citronellum
ATGCTACTTAAACACGTCACAAGGGCATTTTAGGCATTTAACACTCAAACAAGGGCATGTCAAGCGCCAAATAAGAGCAAATAAGTTCCAAACATACATAATTTGGGGTTCAATAACTAGCATAAAATGCGAGTTATCACCAACATGAAAATAGACAATTGACATGAGCCACAATGACAAAAACATCATGAAAAAGCAAATTGAATACACTTGAATTATCCCCATCAACCTGAATAAACAAATTGAAGCTATTGAAATCTCCACCTTCAACCTGAAGAGCACGAACAACTAACAACGATTGCACTTGAAGTTCAAGCCGATCACGTGGAGTGCTCTGCCAACCGCACCTCGCCACCATCATGTATGCTATTTGATTCGACAATAGCTAATTAGATGACTTTGACCAAATCACCACTTTCCAAACCACTTTCTCATTCATTACAACTACTTCTTGCTGCTATGTGAGTACACCAACCAAACCGATACTCTGCAAACCCTAACAAAACTCTAACTTGATATCAAAACAAGAGTTCGCTATATTAACAAGAAAGAGCGCAATTTACTTTACGCAAATTCAAAAGACTGCCGCCGCTCTAAATTCAAAAGCAGCTGTATCCGAACCAAAAACTCCAACTGACTCTCAAAACGGCAATACCTGAAGGGCCATATCTTATTATAATTTTATATTTTTTGCCAAAATATTTGACTTAAATAAAATTTGGCACTGAAACAAATCATAGTATTATCTTACCCAACAATATATTAAGGCAAAAAAAACAAACATTATAGTCACTTTTATTGGATTCATTTTTTTGTCTTGTCATTTTACTCACGATATCTGTCTGAGCTGAACAAGAAAAAGAAAAAGAAACAAAATAGGCGTGTCAAAAACATTTTGCCGTGAAACAAACAGAAAAAGAAGCCACCATCTAAATATCTCTTTCCCTCAATTTCTTTTTAAGCCGCCTTTCTCAAGGCTTTTGTGTTGCTCGCAGAACAATAAAACCCTAGAGAGAGACAGAGATTTCCTCTCCCATCTCTTCTCTTTCTCTCTCTAGATGTTCCTTCGTCTCTCCAGAACCGCCTCCATTTCTCGCTTCAAGATCCGCTCTTTCCCCTATTTTCTCTCCTCCTTCCTTCTGGTATGTTCCGAAATCTTCCCGACAATCTCTTCTTTTCCGTGTCTTTTTGGGACATTTATTGCGGTTTATGTCTACTTTTTGGGGCTTTTGGTTGATTCTTGTTTCTGATTATGTGGAATTCGATTGCAGATCTGGTTGGATTTAGCGGGACACCGTTAAATCCATTTCCGTGATTTTGATCTGAATTGAGCCGTTAGGAGATTGGACTGGATTGATCAGTTTTGTTCGTATATTAGAAATGTCATTGTTTCCCGATAGTGATTCTGTCCAAATTCGTGAGGTGTGGAAAGAGAATCTTGATGCAGAGTTTAAGCTGATTCGCGGCGAGATTGTTGATCAGTACCCGTATGTCGCCATGGATACTGAGTTCCCGGGGATTGTGTTGCGGCCTGTGGGCAATTTCAGGAACAGCAGCGACTACCATTACCGGACTTTGAAAGAAAATGTGGACATGTTGAAGTTGATTCAATTGGGGCTCACCTTTTCGGACGAGGAAGGGAACCTTCCGACTTGCGGAACGGAGAAGCACTGCATTTGGCAATTCAATTTTAAGGAGTTCAATCTAGATGGTGACATTTTTGCCAATGATTCGATTGAGCTTTTGCGTCAAAGCGGAATTGATTTCAAGAAGAACAATGAGAAGGGTATCGATGCAAATGAGTTTGCGAATCTCATGATGTCATCTGGGATTGTTTTGAATGAAAATGTTTATTGGGTTACTTTCCACAGTGGTTATGATTTTGGCTATTTGCTCAAGATCTTGACGGGTAGGAATTTGCCTGATACCCAAGTAGAGTTCTTCACTATGATCAAGACGTACGTTCCAACACTTTACGACATCAAGCATTTGATGAAGTTCTGTAACAGTCTTCACGGTGGATTGAACAAGCTCGCAGAGTTATTGGAGGTGGAGAGAGTTGGTGTATGTCACCAGGCAGGTTCAGATAGTTTGCTCACATCTTGTACATTCAGGAAGTTGAAAGAAAATTTCTTTAGCGGCTCTATGGAGAGATATGCTGGTGTCTTGTATGGTTTAGGTGTTGAGAATGGACAGAATACAAACTAAAAGTCGAAATTTTTAAAAAATAAATAAAAGAACATAGATGAAGTATGTGAATGTGTTTGATTGATTGTATTTTCCCTGATCATATGCATATCTTTGTGGAGTTTTGTTGGCAGGAAGTTTCTTAATTTATGAATCATCCATTATAAATCTTTTGTGGGTCATGCCAAGTGGTAACTGCTGCATTGTCTTTGGTGGCCACAGGTTAGAACAAACAGTAATTCTCAGTTTTTGTTGGTTTGAACACAATGATACAATCATCTTTGCATCTTTGTGTATAGTGAGATACTGGAACAATTTAAAAAACAATAGGTCAGCCTCGTGAAATTTAGGTCTAGGAAAATGCTAGTGTGGATAGCGTAAAGATCCGTGCTTGTTAGATATCTAATGTCATCATGTGCCTTGTGCTTATCATACTTTGCATCATATGTTAGTTTCATTAACAAAATGAAGTTACATGTTTTATCACACCATAACTTGAAGCATACCTGCATGGTGAAATCGTTTTCTCATTTTAATGGGTTTCTTGATTGCATTTAGTTTCTGGTTGGAGTACTCTGTCTGAACATATTTGCATTGCTTTGATATATATGGGGTTGCCACATAATAACTGTTATGATGATATTTCCCTTTCCTTTGCACTATTCTTGCGCCTGATTTTGCTTTAGTATTTTCATTTATTCTCAATTGGCCTGATCAGATGCTCATCGAAGGTATTTTCTGATGTCTTCACATCTCTGTGCTATTTAAGCCACTATTTCAGTGCATATTTTGATTCATTTAATCATCTTGAAAAGTCTATAGGTACTCCATGCATAATTTATTGGTTGATAGCCTTGTTGGAGAAACTAAAATGGTTTCCTTCTTTTATACTTCACTGAAGTGAATTATGCCTAGTAGGAAGGACTTTCTTTTTATTCTTGATAGGTGCTTTTCATGTTCTGCTTTTGAAGTGAAGTAGGAGTTAAGGACAGTTCAGTTTCGTTTTTGTTTATACGTGACATTTTAAAGCAAGTTTATTATCATGGAAATGTGATATTTGTCAAGGTGTAATAGTGGTTAACGGATTTCATTTCCTCTGTAATTTTAAGCATCCATTTGCAAGTTACTAGCATGGTGTAGTGTCTGGTTAAGCCTGATATTGAAATGGAAAAGGGCTTCAAGTGTTGCACAGCCTTGTTATATTATGATTTGTGGTTGTGCTTGAAACGGAAAAGGCTACAGGTGCTGCACAGGTTCCTATTGTCGGGGTTCTTATGCAAGTCTACAAGGTAGTTCATGCTCTATTACAGAGACTTTCAGGTTAGTTTCAAATATTCACAGTAGTAGAGTGATATGCAAGCTAGCTATTTTTATTTTGATGGGATAATTATATTATCTGCAGTCCTTTGTAACTATGTTATGTTTTTTCAGTGTGCAAGTGTGAGTGATGTAACCATGTTCTGCCTTTTCAGCTCTCTCTTTTGAAGTTATAATCGTTCCATTATTTCTTATATGTTGTTAATTATTGTACACTCATAGACTCATGTTTGGAAGTTCAATGCACCAATACAAGAACTATGAAACTTAAAAAATGATCATATTGATTGATGAATATTGGAGACATGACCAAAAGACGGCCAATGTAGCTGAAAAGGGGTCCAGAAATAGTGACAATCTCAAAGACTATATGCACAAGTGACAAACTGCAAATTTATTATATTTATTGCAACTTTACATAACCGATATGAGATTTTCACCTTATACTACTCAAGGTTCATTTACATAGCGAAGAGTAGCTAGGACCTTCACGTTTTCTTGTTTCAATCGACTGTCTTTTCATTCTTCGAAAAGAAGGTTAGAATTGTGTTATTCTACTTCTAGGTTTGATCACGAATAATCTGACCCGCATTCTCTTTTCGTAAAGGGTGTGAAATTAATCCGATTTCCGAGCATAAGATCACACATCTATATGAAACAGAATCAACAAGAAATATGGTTTTCTTTTCTTGTCAATAGGCTATGAATGGAGATTAGATGCCCAATTTGTATCCCAAGTTACTTTCAAATCCCAATTCTCTTACTTTCATTACAAAACAGAAGAGAATTGACAGAAAAAAGTAAACCCAATCACCAAATGTGATACATGATGAAAGAAGCAGAGGTAAACATGACAACATTTACTTAATAGCACAACAACAACATAGAATAAGTTGAAATTTCAATTAACTTTATTACATCACATAAACAAGCTTGAATGAGATCAAGTAAATAGTTTGAAGTTTTGCTCACAAGAAAATCCAATTCACTCTCGCTAAAACGTTTTGTTTACAACAAGAAAATCCAATACAATCTCTGTTTTGAGAGTTTTGTTTACAAGAAAATTCAATTAATTCTCTATTTTGAAAATTTTGTTCACCAGAAAATCCAATTAACTCTCTATTTTGAGAGTTTTGTTCACAAGAAAATCCAATCAGTTTGACGACTGATGGGCCAAATCTGGTGTTGAAACCGCCCAAAACTTTTGAACAAGTTGAATTTCTTCTCAAACATTTGCCTTTGACAGTTTTGAGCGCAAGAGAAAGATTCGGTCGAAGAGAAAAAGGCACAATAAACTGTATTTGCTTGAACTTGTTCTTAGAGTCAGATTCAGAGGAACAATTCAAAACAGCTCACCGGTTCTCAGATCTGGAGATGAGGACTTGAAAAGCCGTTTCAAAGGATGTGAGAAGCCATTTTCAACCGGAGCTCTGTCGGTGCCATAGGAGTATCGTCGAATCCGTGAGATTCGAACAATATGAGTACAGAATCATGCTTTTGGATGTTGAGGTTCTTCGGAGCTGCCATGGCGGATGGTGAGAGAGACCACGTAGGTTTTGGACTGTGAATGGAATTGATGGTGAAGAAGAAGAAGCAGAAGCTGTTGTGGAAAAAATGAAACTTTTCGATCGAAATCTAGCCATGGCGGCGGCAATGGAGAATCTGGGATATGGATAAAATGAGGTGATCAGATCCAGAAACCCTAAAAGGTACTGCATTTGGGAGGAAACAGACGTGTATTTATTTATGAAATAAGTTTCATACAGGTCCCTATACTATGTCATTTATTTCAAGTTAGCTGCTTCAATTTATTCCATAATAATTCCAAGGATATGCCCTTGAATGAGTTAATGAAAACTCCTAATTATAAAACTGACACGGCTCCTTAAAAAAACATGGTTAAAAAATGTTACGAAAAATTACCGTCCACTTGGCCAAGCGGTAGCATAGTTTGGGTCCAAGCTCGAGGACTTGGGTTTGACAGTCTTATGGGCGTGGTATAGTTTTTTTGTACTGAGAAAAAAAAATAGCATGATAAAAGTATGAGCCTATTTTGGCCCGGCAACACGAGCGGTTTAAGACACTTAATGCCCTAGAGGTCACTGGTTTAGTCTCCTTTCAAATTTATACACGCATGCTAGTCGCTACATCCTGTGCTGTGGTTGAATAACTTGAATTTGGATATGCTAGAGTAGAGCCGGTAAACTGGACCCAAATCCAATCCAACCGACCAACTTTCGCATTTGAAAGCTGTTTTTACCCTTGAAGGTAGTTGTTCTATAGGGAATTACCCAAAATTGCACTTCACATTTCTATAGCATTCAAACTTCATAGCACGCTTTTGGCTCTGGAGAGCCCTCAAAGATCACACTAACACTAACACAATTTCATGCATTATATGACTAAAAATATGAAACCCAACTGCAGCGAAAACTTAAATGAACATTAAGCCCTTTCAGACTCCGGTTGGCAGTATCAACCCGAACAAAAAACAAACCCCCAAAGGCCCAAACCCCAAATATTGTCACACTAATGCTAGAAGACAGCTAAATGCACCATATGAGTCTACTACAATAACAATCCTGTCCCATTCATGTTTCTATGCCAATTCTGCTGAAACTTGAATAACATGCAAGCAAAGTGAAAGAGGACACATTCCAGTCACTTTTAATGTACATAAACATGATAAAGTTGCAGCTACACGACAAGAGTGGTACTAATAAAGATGATATTTGCAGTATATGACAAGGAAGCGCCAAATGCAACCCACTCTTCCTCTCCCATTTTCCCTGCAAATCCAGAACTTTATCATCACAGCACACACAAGTTTAAGAAAATTCAATAGTGTTTATAAATGCCCAAAACTGAAATCTTGAAGGTAAGCTGGTAAAGTATCATACTAACCTTGGCTTCATGTTCTCTTGCGCTTCTTGAGTGCTTTGATGCTACCCACGATATAATTAATGACCTCCTTCAGTGTCGCTTTCCTATCTTCTTTTTTGTTCCAGAGCTCAGGCACGACGTACCTCCCACTGGGATTATACTCATTCATCTCCTTGAGTGCAGTCACAACTGCCTCGTAGATCTCATTTCCCCATTCTTCCCTCAGATTTTTCAGCTTCTCATCTTCTTCATTTATTACTTCCTGCACAATAGAGAATATGAATGTGTTTGTTATTCCACGGACATTCCAGTATGGTGCAAGAAAAATTCTATAGTATCAACTAAAAAAATGTTCCATAGAGTTAAAAAAAATATATTCCATTTATATAATGTTTATGTTCTCACAAAGATCGGTTAGCATAGATCAGGAATTAGGTCGTTAATGCTCATTCATGCCATGCCGCCATGATAGTTACCAAACATGTTATAAATAAATGCTGATGGCATTGTAATTTAGTACGAGTATACAACACTACAACATACATGCATGCCCAAACAAAATCATAGATTTGAAGCGTATTCATAGCACATACCTGCACATTCCCATTAGCCTCAAGAATTTTGAAAGGGTGCCATTCTGGATTCTTCAAGTAATCCTGCCACAATGAGCATAGAGTCGAGGCCTGCAGATCTGCCTTATCGCCTGTGTACCTTTGCTTGCATACATTCTGAAATGGCTTGTAATCAAGTTCTCCCATTCTTTTGATTCTGATGTTGGTGCGATCACCCAGCATATCTTGCAAACCCTAAATAAAAACAAGTCTTTCAAGACTTTATTATTGGAGAAAATCATCAACCCAATAGGATAAAATAGGTAAAGAGAATTCATGCATAGCTGCATACATTTATGCATTACTTAATATTCAACGGTTCAAGTCAGATTACAGCAAGCAAAACAACAATGTGCATGTGAGTGTGGGAGGGAGGAGTTGAAAGTTGAAACTGCTACAGGAAATAAAACCTACTTGACTCTCCCATACTATGTAACAACCCTTTTCTGCCCCCTGTTTTTTTAGTTCCTTTGAAACATCCATCAAGTTTGAGGAATTTAAATGCAATTCACATAAACGGATCCTAAGATATTAAACTCAGGAGAAGAAATCAAACCGTGATTAATTCTTTTCGAGCTTCCTGAAGTTCGTCGTTGCTTTGGCGCTCTTTCACAATAAGGGTATGATTTAAGGACTCCAGGTCACCCAAATCATCAATCTTGCTCTCCAGCTCATCAGTCATTTCTTTCATTTTCTTTTGAACTGCTGCATCATCCTCATCTCCAAGATGCTTCATTACCTGCAATTTCCCTTTTAGCTCTTGAATTTCCATCTCTAACTTCTGTTTAGCATCCAGCTGCTTTTCTAACTGAAGAATCTTATTTAGGGCTTCCTCTTTCTCCCTCTGAAAATTTAACATTACCATGAGTAAAAGCTGCAAAACTTGTACAATCATACAAAAGTATAAACATCAAAACCAACTAAAAGATGGCCCACCTTTTGCTCTTCAACCAGCCTTAGAACATTCTCATCAGCCTTTTTCTGCTCTTCAGAAGCTAATTTAAGCGAATTGTTTCTCACATCATTCTAGAAGTACAAAAAAAAAAAAAAAAAAAAAAAAACTTTGTTAGTAAACAACCTGAAACATTCATAAACAATGACATACTAATGCTCTCCTCCTAGCTAAACTTTGAGACTTGTTTGCTCTCCTCCTAGCTAAACTTTGAGACTTGTTTATCTAGTTTTTGATATGAGGAAAAGCAACAGTGTATTTGGCATGAAAGTACAACCTATGATATGAAAGGTTAGAAAGTCAAATTTTAAATTGGTCAATCCACTTTTAGGGAAGGTCCCACCAAAACAGAAGAAACTAGTAACAAGATAAATAAAGTCAATCAATGCCAGAATAAGCTATCCCAGGACTAATAAAGTTAATATAAACATAAAGAAGATATCAAGAATTTTGAATGAAGAGAATTCATTACATATAAAACATTGGATTTGTAAAATCTAACATCACCTTTTTCTTGTCCTCGTCAAGTTTCTGTCTCTCACGCTCAGTTACAGCTTCACGTTTGTTTAATTCTTTGCTCCAAGAATCAAGTTTCTTCTTCTTATTCTCCAGTTCATAACTCAGTTTTTCTTGTTCATCTAAAATCCTTCGAACGTTATCACGTGCAAGTCGCTGCATCTTCCTTGTTTCTGAAAATTAGAACATTCATACTTCACTTCTTTTAACAATAATATGTATTGCATTATTACTGTAAACAATAACAAATATTTATAAGATTGGGCATGAATCTTTCACAAGGCCATTCGGCACAACAGCATCCCACAAAATATTTGATATAATTTTGTCCATAAAATACTGGGTAATAATAAAGCATGATATTTTATAGCCAGTCAAATGATGCATAATTTTTTTTTAAAAAAATGCAAATGATGAAGTTTGAACACAAAAATGCAACCACAAGACAAAGACTAAGAGAGGGAATACCTTCAACAAAGGCAGCATGTAGCCTGTCTTTCTCTTCAAGCATCCTACTTAGAGACATGGTTTTCTCATTGTACTTGTACTGTAATTCATCCAGATTTTCATTTGTCATATCAATTTTACTGGCTAGATCTGCAACCACACTGTTTCTATCTTTAGTTGCTTCCTGGACGATGTCGGCAATTGTTCTCAACTTGCCGTAGCTGCGAAGATACTCTCCTATTGGCCCTTCAGAATTGTAATCATCAGCGTGAGCACACCACCCATAAATTCTTGAGCCAGCATGTTGTTTCTGTGAAGTCCAATCCTTCTTGCTGTTCTCCTCAGTTACAAAGAACTTCTCAAATTCTGTTGCATTGACAAATCCATTCCAGTCATTGTTGAATGTGACTACCGCCTGTCCAGTTAGTTCTTGTTCATTCCAAAAAGAATGAATCTCAACAGGTTTATATTTAGAGAACCTACTTAACCAATATGAACTATCTTTCACAGCTCTTCCATCCTTTGTATCGGCCGTAATATTTACTATAATTCCTGTCCAAGGCCACACATAGAGGTCCTCTTGCCCTGGAGTTTGAGCAATGGGTTGCGATGAAACTGGACGTTGCGTCTGATCTGCTTCACTGGCCAGGTCGTTCTCCAAAAACTTGGCCAACGCAAGATGGTTTGCCTTCTGTTTTGCACTTCTGTTTGCAGAACCCTTACCAACTCCAGAAGCATGTTGAAGCAAGTCCTTGTACTTGTAATCTTGCTTCTTCTTTCCAGCGCAGAAGGGACATCTTAATGTTCCATTAAGACCCTTAACTTTATACTTTCCAGACCTTAGTTCTTCATACGGCTTGTCTATGTGGTCGCAGATCTCAGATTCACTTATATCTGACTCTTCTTCAGAACTGTAGTCCATCTGTTTGTATACAAATACTTAAAACTAGTGTTAGACGAATGGGCATGTTTGATTCAAGAGAAACAATAGTGGCATTTATGTAGGAAACTTACAATATAATGTTAATTGTGACCGTAATGCAACTCAAGTCACCAAAACATTAATTGTAATGACTAACACATAATGTGTATAGATTTATCAATTCTATGCACAACCAAAAAGAAAGGAAAGGAAAATAAGAAAAAACAAAACATGGGAGTAAATGATTCATGCAAAATAATTCAAATAGTTGTGTTCTGCAAATAAATAGATAAATGTATAGCAACAAAAACTAATACTTTGCTCATTTACCAAATAAAACAAGGGAATAGGCAAACAGCATTATGCCTACAAACTACAAAGCAAAAAAATGCCTCCAAATAGTCGAGCAAATGGGTTTCCTGTATATACTCCCACCGACAGCCTAACATTGCTCCTAGTCAGTGAAATAGAGATAGTTTGAAGAAATGAATCCTTTCCAAGCACGATAAATACACCCCAGAACCCTTCATCAATCTATTTTACCGTCCAAACACTCTCAAATAAAATGTGCCCCCACTAGTTCAGCATCACCATCAAACCTTAACAAACAAACAGAGTCAAAATCTTTGTTAAATAGGCTCCCTAAAATTTCTATTTAGGCCCCAAACTGCGATCATACCCAACCACATTTCCAAAACTAAGAATGTTCCTAGCAACAATTTCAGCAAACACACCCTCAAAACCCTCGATCAATCCTTCTGCGACCTAAAATCTCTATCCGTAGCAACTCAAACGAAATGAGCAACCCCCAGCTCAGCTTCATCATCAACATCCACAGAAGAAACAGCACTGAAAACACACACTATTCAGCACAAATAACATGCTTCAAACTACAGATTAACCTCACATGCAATCCATATGCATATACAACCACAAATACATACATACATATCAGAAATGTTCACACAAAAACGAAAAGACCGAAGCGAATCAGCGATTGTTCAGTTCTAGAGAGAGAGACTCACATTTTCTCTGATCTTCGTCTTCTTCTTCTCCTTCCTCGGTTCCTCTGGTTCTCGCTGTGGACAAGGAAATGGAAATGGTGTTGTGTTGTGACTGTTGTCTATTTCCTCAGACCCTAAAATCGATTATTCTAGTCAATTTAATTGTCTGTGGTGGAGTCTATTTTGGCTATGATGGTCCTTGAATTTGATTGGTGGAAATTGGTCAAAAGTCAGAGCCTGTGTGGGTTCATGATCGTGATTTGTGATGTGTGGATGGGATCCTGAGGTGCACGAAGTGATGCGCATGAGGTTGGTGGTTTCCGTTGGGCTTATTATTTTGTTAATGGATTTGGATTGGACTGAATGACGGCATGTGTGGGCCCAATGTTTATTGGGCTCCAATTAACATTGGGAATTGAACTCTACACAGTAATTTTTGTACAACATATAGGAAAATGAAATTTGGAAAAATTGAAACTTAACTAAATTGACCTTGACAAATTTGGGTCAATTGGCCTATATGATACACACTTTTTACCTTTGATTTGGTTTTATTGTGACATTTTCTTAGAGGTTCTACTTACCAAAACTCATAAATATAGTCTCTTATATGATAGCCAGTAGCGATGCTAGGGGTAAGCTATAGTAACCGCCTACCTATCACCCCTAAAAACTAATACATAACTTATAAATTTGAAACTGATATGGACGTTACTTCTGCGAGTATGGAAAAATGTTGTCATATCTTACTGTTCAATCGTTAAAATGAAGCAATGATCTCTAATTTTAGCTAATATTGCCAGAAAAATTATGTCTACCCTTCCTGCAAAGTCTGACTCCGCCGCTTCGTTATTGATGACAGTTATCTCATTGACATACTTTTTGCCTTGATTTGGTTAAATATTGTGACATTTTTTAGAGGTTCTACCCAACCAAACTCTTAAATAGTGTATTGGTCTATATGACTTTTATCTCCACATAACATTTTAACATTTTGTAGTGTATTCTTTTCATTTGATATTGTGATATTTTTTAGATGATCTATCACCAAAACTCTTAAATAGTATATTGACCCATACAATTTTCATATATACATATCAATTTGTAGTGTATTGTTTTTATTTGATATACATTTTAATTCTCATGCTTGAAATAAATTTCACATCTGCTTTCAATTAATAATTTACTCTCATTTACGTATCTAATAAAACAAAAGTAGCCATTCTATCCTTTTTATTTTATAAAAACATAATTTTAGCTATTAACCACTCTATTTTGCCAAGATTAATTAGAGATGCCATTAGAGCATGGACTTGGATGGGCAAGAAATTGGTGAATTCAAAAGTGGAAACACAAAGAGCACTTGAACTGTACTCCACAGCCTAAAATAAGCAATGCAAGTATTGGATAATTAAAGAGGTTTAATTAATTATTAAAAAAATCAGTTGATTTCTCCACATAAATTATCACTATACATTTTTTTAATGTTGAAGCAAGCTTTTTTGTTGTGTTTCTATTTGGGTAGACAAAATCAATCCCACCCTTCCCTTCATGTTCAGTTGGAGCCACATTGATCAGTGACACATCCAAATCTAAAGACTAAATTAGGATTGAAATAATTATCTAAACAATTGTATGAAACTTTTTGCTTCATATTACATGTGGTTTGTGGGGATTTTTGGTAGCAAGTAGCAACCAATCCATTGAGCAAGCTAGCATGGAGAAGCCACAACCATTGCTTGTAACCCTTTTGTGTGAATTAGCTATTGAGTTGGATTGAGGGTTATGCATATTCAAATTGGGCATGATTTTATGTTATTGATACTTCAAAATACTACGATATTTTTGTTTTAAATTGATTATTCCAAAATGTTAGCATTAAAGTTAAGTTGTTTTGACAATTTTGTTTAAAAAAATTTTCTTTGATGACGTGACAATTCGTGACATTTAAGTTGACTAATTTAAATGATACTGTTTTGGAACAAATTTCCATAATTAAGAGAACATATTGGACAAAATCGATGGGACTACCGTGTCCCACAATTGTTGAATTTAGTTCCGAATTGGTCTCATCAGTAAATTTAACTGACTTAAGTGTCATGTGGTCGCCACACCGACAAATAAATTTTAGAAAAAATGGTCACATCAGTTTAATTTGATGGCAATGTTATATACAAATTAGACTAACTTGAAATAAAATAGCATAATTTGAGAACAAATTAAAATAATATGGATAATTTGATGACCAAAGTGAAATAAAAATTAAATTAAGTACCAATTCAAAACAAAATGATAGTTGAAAGGGCTAAATGAAACATTTTCCAAAATTTTAAAGTGAAATGATTATGGACCATGGATTATATAATTAGCTTATTAGTAGAACTTAAGAACACTAGCCAAAAAGAAGAATATATTCACAACTACACCAACCCTTACTTGTGCCTAACCATCTAATATAAAATCATAAACATTGTAATTGTTTGTTAATTTGGGAAAACCTCTTCAAACATTTTGGTATCAATTCAAAAAAGAGAGCAAATTAATCGTATAAAACATTATGTAAAGAGAGACATGACATCTAATTAAAAAAGAATCAAGTTCCACACTCTTCCAAGCATGTGTATTGTGGGAGCACATGATCTCTAAGTTGGAGAAGCCATAGCCAATCCTTTTTGTGAAGCTTTCCATATTTTTCATGCAATGCATTGCTCAAAACCCTTATAATACTTTCATGGACATAACTAAAATGGGCAAATGGGGCCATAGGGTTGACCCATTCCCATGAAAAGGGATGATTTCATGACCCAAGTCACACAACCACCACTCACAATATAGAAATGGATCCAATAATATATATTGCCATCCTTCACTATAACTAAAGGCCATCATTAACAAAGGGAGTGTATGTATGGGTCTTTCATATCTCCAATACATATAGGTTCTTTATGAGAAAGTGGACACATGACATAAACAAGAAAGAATGCACCAAGAAACTAAGTAAACTTGATACACATGTACAAATAGCAAAACTTAGTGATGGCTAAGAATTTGGACATAGTAGAAGGTGAAATCTATTTGTATTATTGAGCACATTTTAAGTTTTACTAATCTTCTAATGTATTTGATTTGAAGTGTAAGCAATATTTCTAACACTTCAAAAAATTACTTGATTAGTAAGGAGTTTAGCGATAGACTATTTCTAGCATAATGTGTTTAGTGAGTATATACATTCGGAGAGATTTTTTTTACCGTGGCTGAATCCATACCTAATTTAGCGAGAACCAACTTTTTATTATTAAAATTTGCTCAATGGGCAGAGCTACACTATAGAATGTAGCTCTCCCATTTTTCTAAAATCCATCCACACCCCATGTAATGAGATTTGACTTCACGCATATGTCATACAAAAATATGTGGCTTAGTTATTGATGAACTATCCTTACGGAAGGACAAAAATTGTCTCTCGCTTAATGTCGTCGCTAAATCACTGTTTTCTAGTAGTGTAATATACTATATTAATAGGCTTTTGTGACACATATCATGACTTCACAAAGTTGACTAGTAGATACATTTCATGTTCAAGGCAAGTGAGGGACAAAATGATATCCAACATTACTTGGTTTAAAGCCTTAGACCCTTTTCTCCACACATCTTCAATTCTCAAATTCATTGCACTCTCCCAGGAGTCCAACCAATTGGTATAGCAAGTTAACAACAACTCTTCACCAACTATAAAAGTTTTGAGAAACAAAATTAAAAAAAAATAATAATAATAATAACCCATAAACTTGTCCCTTAAAGCAAATGTATAATCTAAACTTTATTTAAAAGAATTCGACTACATTAACTTTCCCACATCCGATATGTGGTAATTTGCAATTACCTAAAAAAATAAATAATAAATTTAGAAAAAATGTCAAAAAAGAAGGGAGATTCCAATGAAAAGCAAAAGAGAATTTGTACCACCTATAATTATTCTTCCTTAATCACTCTTTTTAGGGACATCATCTCCACAAGTTCCAAAACCTATACAAATATTTACAAATATTAAATCTCATAAATGGTCCACATCACAAAATTATCCTGATTCTGATAATTGGTAATTTGGTATCACCACAACCATACAACAGAAACAAAAATAGGTAGGGCATTAAATTCCTTTTTTTCTCTCCCCCATCTTCTCCTTCCTAGCTAGTATATATAGAATATAACCATAACATATTTATGAGATATAGCAAATTTTAACTCTTGCTCATGCATTTCAACATCAACATGGTATCTGAGGAAATGGTTTTAATGAGAATAGCTAGGTTGGTGTCCTAATCTACAGCAGCTATGGAAACCAGATACTGTGTGGTGCATTTTCAGCCCTTCTTTTTAACAAGTGTTTACTGTAAATCCACAGAACACACAGAACATGGTGGTGAAGCTGAAGCTGAAGCTTTTTATCCATTAAAAGTATAAGCTCATTTGGAGAATCGGACAACTTTTGATCAGGACCAAATTTGACAATGAATATATTGAAGAGTAAATTAGTTTGTTTTTTCTCTTCTGGTCACTGCCAAAAAATAGTAACAGTACTTGATGATCACAACTTGATGAGAACAAAAAAAAGGTGCTACACTTTGCTTCATTATCATGTTTCTAAGATAAAATATAAATTAAAAAGGGTATACAAATATGACGTAGAACCGAATATCATGACATGAGTAAACTGATTCGTGTATTTCAAATGTCATATAATTAGCTGAAATCTTGACTGAAATAGGTAATAAGATCAGCCCTTATCATCTACATTGCATATGATGCGCAATATAAAACAAACAAAACTCACTACTCATAATGGATAAAACAACTTTAAGAAATTGAACACTTACCACAACTTCCACTATGGAAGTAGAAATAAAATATAGAGTAAAACATAACTACTAAAATACAATTTACATCAAAATAACATGAAAATAATCAAACTACATGTTATAAACACCGACAATTTCATTAAAAAGAAAAAAAAAACTCTCACAAACTAGCATGAAGACAAAAATGATAACGAGATCTCTACATGATAATCGAATAAGATGAGTCAAGTATAATGATGAAATCAATTGAAGAATAAAACTTATCGAGTATATTCTAAATATGAAACTTATAATATTTAACCAACTTGAAATATTGTTGTAAGCTTGAAGCTTCATATATATAAAGCTAAAGATAATATATAACAGAATCAAGATAATTTCAAGGACCAAACTTGACAGGAAGAAATATTTTTATCTTTGGCTACTTATATGGTCCACAAATTTGCAATAAAGTCATATAGTTGATTTTTTTCATCAGGCCACCACAAAAAAAAAAAAAGTGTGGCAAACACACTTTATGAATAACACATTATTATATGCACTTGTTGGGATAAATATTTTTTAAATTATAAGAGAGCTTTTATAAGTTGTAGGAAAACCCAACTCTGAAGTAAATCTCCATAATTAATTATTAGAGAAAATATTTGAAAAACTCTATTTGTCTATGACATTGACATATATCTCTATTCTTGTAATTATGTGTGAGAAAATAGTCGGATGCAAGAAGTGCCGGGAGAGAGCAAAAAACTCTAGTGAGAGCATACATAAAGAGAGTGGAAAAGAGAATTCTCTATTTGTACGTAGTTTTATAGAGACGAGTAATTTTTATTTTTCGGCAAAGAGATCGAGTAAATTTGTTCTCTAAATTGAAGTTTATTGTATCAATAACGTTTCAGTAAAAATAAAGTACAGGACTTAGGCAAATTGCCGAATCATGTATTGTGTTTGTGGTTTAACGCGTTTTGATTAATTTTTGATTTGTCTTGTTTATAAACTTCATCATTAACGATATCTAAAAACAATTTCCTGGTCTTGAGTGACATTAAAATTATTACAAGCGCAAGAGTCTTAATTCCCACCAGCACTTTAGTTGAAAACATGAGCATATACATATGCATACACACATAAAGTAATTATATACGTGTAAGTTGACGTGACGTCCGATTTTATATTCGACTGAATTCCATTATGAATAGTTCTCATCTTACTTTTGAACCAACTAGACGTCAAGATGCTTCATGTAGAAAAACAACATATGACTTCACGTGAAAAAACAAATTTTCTAAAAAAGAAATATAAAGACTAATTAGAAGAAGTTGTAAAAGCTGGTAGTGATGAATGATGATGATCTTGAAGGAATCTTAGTCACCATATCAACATGTGAACTCTAGGATCGTCACTGATCTCAGATTACAGATGTACACAACATTATAAAGAAAATAAATCATCTCTAATTTATATATATACTGCTAAGAAAAAAGATTCCATGCATGCATGCATGCGAAATATATACATTTATTTTCCTATTAATATATAATTGTGTGGCAGTTGAAGCATGTTGGTTTAAGATTGCATAATTATTGTTATTGATCAGCCATTGTTGCGGAGCATGTTGCAGAAAAGCTAGCTAAGAAACCACAGATAGAGCATTTTTATGGTAAAAGATGGATGAACCAGTTGTTGGAGAAGAAGCAATTGCTTTGGCGGATAAAAAAAAGAAGCATATTACATTTACAGCTATGGTAGTGTGTTTTGAAACACAACCATGTGGAGCATGTGCTTGAGACAATAATAAATTCAAGAAACAATTTACCATACTATTGATTAGCATATATAATAATTAATATATTGTTTGATTACCGAGGTTATGGCTTGGACAATATTTCATGTATAATGATCACGCATAAGTTAAAAGAAAATCATTTTATATATATATAAGATGTGATTGTATTGAAAAATTAGAAGTTGGTGATACATATTGATCTATATGAAAATAGAGCTACACTATCAACCATTGATCTCTACATTGATTTTATTGTTTTTTCTTGATTGGAGGAACATTTCTCAAGTAGATGGCTACATATTTACCAACTATGGTTAAGAGAATAAAAGTTAAATGAACTCTTCATCTACCA
>JAYMSZ010000689.1:0-17831 GCA_036897665.1 Pelargonium citronellum
GAGAAAAGCTGCCGGAGGAGAGCACCAACAAATCCCTCCTCGTGGGGGGGGGGGAGCCACATCAGGACAAAGCAGTCCAAATGGCTCGAACAAAGCCTTGCAGGTCCAAATATATACTATTTGTTTCGATTTAACAATTGTTGATTATTGATTGCGTAAAATTACTTAACAAATTTTATATTTATTGTCGTGAATATGTGCGCAGATATGGAAGAGAAGGTGCACGACACTCTTCAGATCATTGATCATGATGGGGACTCGTTCGCGAGAAGAGCGGAAATGTACTATAGGAGGAGGCCCGAGATCATCAGCTTTGTCGAAGAATCTTTCAGGGCATACCGAGCTTTGGCGGAGAGATACGATCATCTATCACGAGAACTCCAGAGTGCTAACCGCACCATCGCACAAGTTTTCCCCGAGAGAGTCCAGATTGCATTATACGACGAGGAGGAGAATTCAGGAGAATCTATGAATCCTCCTACTAGTGGACCCCCGGGAGCGGGCGGCCCAAAGGCGCCCAAGGCTCCCGGGAATGATTTCAGGATCCCATCTATGAAGATCAAGGGACAAGGACAAGGGCAAGGGAGACAATTCAAGAGAAATGCCAGCTCTGCTAAGCCCGTGTCGTTTTGTTCGGGGCTTAGCAAAGCTGAGGCTCTGGAGGAGATCGATAGCCTCCAGAAGGGGATTCTCGGTCTCCAGACTGAGAAAGAGTTTGTCAGGAATGTGTACGAGCACGCCACGAATAAGTATTGGGACATGGAGAACCGGATCACCGAGATGCAAGATAAGGTTTGCAAACTGCAAGATGAGTTCGGGATCGGGACTATGATTGAGGATAGCGATGCTCGTGCTCTGATGGCGACAACAGCTCTGAAATCATGCCAGGACACCTTGCACAAGCTGCAAGGGAAGCGAGAGCAGTCAGCTGAGGACGCGAAAATTGAGTACGCGAAGATCCAAGAGGCGCATAATCAGCTCGAGGCTCTCAAAGAGAAGTTTCAAGCAAAGTACAATGAAGATCAGGAAAACTCTGCTGAGAAACCCGACGAGAAGACTATTGAAACCTCGCGTCCAGACACTTCCCAGAAGCAACAAGAAAAGCCCCAGAAGGAACAAGAAA
The DNA here is from genome assembly GCA_036897665.1 of Pelargonium citronellum. Classification (NCBI taxonomy): domain Eukaryota; kingdom Viridiplantae; phylum Streptophyta; class Magnoliopsida; order Geraniales; family Geraniaceae; genus Pelargonium; species Pelargonium citronellum. The sequence continues at coordinate 1,124 of JAYMSZ010000689.1, forward strand.
AGCCGGATTTGGAAATGTTGAGAGTGCTAATCAAAGAAAACCTCGCCACTAGCACGAACACGAACCTCTCAGTGATCGAGCTTGCGGAGAAGATTGATGAGCTTGTGAACAAGGTCGTGAAGCTCGAGACAGCAGTGGCGTCTCAGGCCTCTTTGGTGAAGAGACTAACCACAGAAACGGACGAGCTTCGAGCACACATTAAGGAGCTGGAAGGGGACAAGGAGAGCCTGACTCAAACCTCGGAAACCATGAAAAAAAGACTAACCGAGCTCGAAGAGGAGCTAGCTAGAGTGAAGAGCCTGAACCAAACCTTGGAGGACCGGAACACAAACCTCCAAGCACATTTCACAGAAGCTAGCTGCAACATTGAGCACCTCTCTGAGAAGCTACACACTGTGAAGCTCGACGAAGACCTCGAAAATGCAGGTTTGTTCAAAGAAGTGAAAGAGGCTCCGGACGCCATAGCAGCAAAGGAGAACAAAAAGATCCAGTGGGCGAAGATGCTTGGCATGAAAGGAAAGCCAAAGCCTTCGGAAGAAAAGGAAAAAAAGGACAATTCTGAGAAATCATCGAAATCCGAGAAATCATCAAAATCCTCGAAAACGAAACAGAAAAAGGAAGAGATTGAGAGTGATGAACACGAGGACGATATGGATGATGATCAAGAAGTGTTGCCTAACTGGAGACAAATGTACTTAAACACACTTGATGACAGAGAAAAGATGCTTCTAGAAGAGTACACATCAGTTCTTCAGAACTACAAAGAAGTGAGAAGGAAGCTGAATGATGTGGACAAGAGAAACAAGAACAGCCTCTCTGATCTCACCACGCAGGTTCGCGAATTGGTGCGAGCTAATACAATGAGGGACGCAGAGATTCAAGCTCTGCGACAAAAGCTTAACAATGAGCCAACAGGTCTAGGTGATAAACCATCTACTACACCATATGATCTTTCAAAAGACATTGGTATTGGGAGTACTATAGTTTCAAATATCGAGGAAAAGATCCGGACGGACATTGATGAGCTGGTGGACGAGAACCTCGGGTTCTGGTTGAGACTGAGCACTTCGATTCATCAGAAACAGAAGTTCATAACCACGATCCAGGACTTGAAAGAGGAACTTGCAAGACTTAGAGAACAGGCGAGATTGATGAAAGAACAGGCGAAGCAAGAAGGTAACGCCCAGAAGAAACCGGAGCTCTCAATCATGAAGCCAATATACAGACACCTGAGAGAGATACACACGGAATTGAAGCTATGGTTGGAGCAAAGCGCGGTTCTGGAAGAAGAAGTGCACGCCAGGTTCGCGTCTTTGGCACACATTCAGGAAGAGATATCGGGAGCCTGCAGCGGGAGCAACAATGTGGACGACGTGGAGCTCACGGTGTTTCAGGCAGCGAAGTACCAAGGCGAGATTCTGAACATGAAGCACGAGAGCATCAAGGTGGAAAATGAGTTGCAGTCGGGTCTAGAGCGGGTGAAAGCGCTGCAACACGAGGTGGAGAGTCTGCTTGAGGAGCTGGATGAGGAGCTCGGGATATCGAAGCCCAAGGCGGATATGAGACACTCGCCGAGCCGAGCAAGAATTCCATTGAAGTCGTTCTTGTTCGGGGTTAAGCTGAAGAAGACGAAGCAGAGGCAATCGTTCTTCGCATGTGTGAGTCCATCGCTGCAGAAACAGTTTAGTAGTCTAGGATATCCTTCCCAAAGATCTATTGACTATTGAGTATTGAAGATCTTAGTTTTAATTTAGATGCTTCCTATGAATAGAGTCCTAACAAATTATGAATGTTTCACATTATATAAGGTCTTATTTGCCATGCCAACTATATATAGAAATTTTGTTCTCTCCATATCATTTCATTTCATTTCATTTCACAGCTTCACTATAAAGCTAAGCAATGGTTTCAGCAACCTGAATGTTAATTAGTGCAAATAGTCAAAATGAACTGAGAATAGAATACAAAACCACCAAGGAAATGCAAAAATAGTTACCTTTACTTTGAAAAAAATGGTCCACAGCAACAGTACCTTACCTCCCAAGTTACAGTTTGGGGTGGGGTTCGGAAAATTTACACCAACAACCAAATTAGCATTCCCATTCGATTTTCACGTCCGAATTTACACTGAATAGTTTCCTACCAGTTTTGAATAATCACAAAATTATAGGTGAAAATACTTGTATTGATTTTCACAACATGCCCTAAACCACCTCACTGCCAACTACAGCTTTGTTTACAACCTCCTGTTTTTCACTGACCTCATCTGCTGCCACACTAGGCATTGTCACACTTGTCGGTTTCTGGTTCTTGCTACTCTCACATGCAGGTTCACCTTCACCTTTTACATTACTCTGGTTTGCTTCTTGCCGCTCCTCGGTCTTGTTACTCTTCTCATTTGCATTTTGAATCTCTGGAGCCTTGTTGTTTTGCTGATTTGCATGTTGACTCTCCTCGGCCTTGTTCTTTTTCTGATTCTCATCTTCACTAACCCCACCCTTGTTATTGTTCTGACTTGCGTCTTGACTCACCTCAGCCTTGTTGCTGCTCTGATTCTCATCTTGACTAACCTCAGCCTTGCTATTGTTCTGATTCTCATTTCGACTTGCCTCAGCCTTGCTATTGCTCTGATTCTCATCTCGACTCACCTCAGCCTTGCTATTGTTCTGATTCTCATCTCGACTCATCACAGCAATGTCGTTTCGCTGATTCTCATTTCCACTCATCACAGCATCGTCGTTTCGCTGATTCTCATTTTCACTCATCACGGCATCGTCGTTTCGCTGATTCTCATCTTGACTCATCACAGCATTGTCGTTTCGCTGATTTCCATCTTTATTCACCACTTCACTCACTTCAGCCTTGTCACTATTCTGGTTCGCATCTTCACTCAGAGCCTTAATCTGATTTGCATCTTCACTAACCTTGGCCATCTTACAATTCTGATTCTCATCTTGTTGACCTGCCTCAGCCTTCTTGTTATTGTTCTGATTTGCATCTTGACTCTCCTCAGCCTTCTTGTGAACAGCAGCTCCTTCATCAGTTTCTGCTGCATTTAAGCTCAAGGAATCCTCAACAGTTGTCTCTTCTTTTAACCCTGCAGCCTGATTTGACAAAGCTGTTTTATCTTCAACTTGATTGCTAGGCCCATTTCCTACAGCACATGTGCCCTTCTCTTGGACTTGCTCTTTTGGCGCATTGTCCATCTCAGGAAGTTTGGTCCCTTCTGCAGTTTTAACATCTTTATGTGATGGAGGCCCAGCAATCAGACTAGATACAATAGCAATAGTCTGTTTAGATGGCATATTTGGCAATGTGGCGGAAGTGGATGAAGTCCGCTGAATTGTTGGTGGGACAGCAGTTCTTGTCGGTCCACTGCGTGGCACACTTGTTGTAACAGGAGGATATGTTGGATGTGCGGAAGCTGCCAGGCCAGTACAGATGTAGTGTACGTTAGGATGACCTGCCAAGTGTGTGGCTGCACCACTGGACATAGATGATTTCATCAAAGAACCACCACCAGTGGGCATAATATGGACATTCTTAGCAGCCTTAATCACTGAGTCCGCAACTGATTGTGTTGCAATGCGGGCTCCAGCAGCAACTGCAGTAGCTTTTACCATAGAATCTGAATTGTAGACAGACTTGGCTGTAGGTTTTTTAGCAATCGTTCGAGATTTTGGGGACAAACCCAATGGCCCCATTGATTTTGAAGGGATAGGACCTTGTTGAGACTGATGTGTACCTTGTACCACAGTGCCAGCTTCAGCATTAGAAGGATGTACGGAACTATTGGAAGTAGCATTTAAACCTGAGGCAACTGTCAAAAGTTCATGAACCACAATCATACGTCGTCCACAAGTACAAAAATCATACTAGATAAACTAATACTAGCTTAAAATTTTTAAACTTAAATCCAACTCAAAAGCTTAAGCTATTAGGTGGAGGTCTCGACTAGCATATCAAGTGGTCTCAAACTTCACATTCTTCAAATGTGGGATACTTTAACAAAAATGAAAACCAATGACTAACAAAATCATTATGGTACTTCCAATTCATTAAGCAAATCTAAATGAACAGTGCTGGAGCTTTCAGATCAGATCAGAAAAAAACCTTGTTGAGACTGATGTGTAGCTTGCACAAAGCTGCTGGCTTCAGCATTAGGAGGGCGCACAGAGTTACTAGATATAGTATTTGAGCCTGTCCCAACTGTTTAAAATCCAAGGAGAACCACATTCAAACTTTGAGCGGAAGGACAGAAATAAAATAAATATGAACATATTAACAAAGTCAACGCGGCTCTTTCAATTCATCAGGCATATATATATATAGAGCATCTGGTTTAGAGCTCTCAGATAAGGAAGAAAAATAAACCTTGTTCAGACTGATGTACAGCATGTACCAAGCTGCTGGCTTCAGCTTTAGGAGGACGTACAGAGTTACTAGATGAAACATTTAAACCTGTCCCAGCTGCTCAAAAACCAAGGAAAACGACATTCAATCTTTGCACAGAAGTACGGAAATCATTATATTATACAAAGTACAGCTAGAGCAATAAAAAGTACAGCTAGAGCAATGCATTAAGAATGAAGGGCACAGTTTTGGAGCTTTCAGAACAGAAATAACCTTGTTGAGATTGATGTACAGCTTGTACAGCAGAGCTGCCAGCTTCAGCATTAGGTGGACGCACAGTATTACTAGATGTAACATTCACACCCATACCTGCTGTGAAAAATCCAAGGAGAACCGCATTTAAACTTCGCAAAAAAGCACAAAATCATATGCATAAGATAACTTGCAAGAGAACTAATGTGGCAACAAAGTCATCACAGTTCTTTCAATCCATTAAGCATATACAAAGCACAATTTTGGAGCCCTCAATAATTTTCAAGTGATATTTCCAGAAATTCACATAACTGAGCTAATGAGCTATATATACAACAAGACCGAAACAAAAATTGGATGTTAATGTCACTGGTTGTTCCAGAAACATTGATCAAAAGACCCTTTAATTAGAAAAGACTAATCCTCTCCAGTTCCCACTAATTGCATGGCATTCAGAACTATGGAGCAGGCCTTTAACTGAGACACTATCCACACAAGATGGAATCAACTTTTCACCACATTCTTTTCCGGATAATTGAGAGGGGGGTCTTCAAAAGAAAAATCCAAAAGGATGAGGGTACAAATAAATCTTCTTATAGCTGCTAGACACTTTAAGGTAATTATAATATTTAATATTATTCAGATTATTACAAACTCTAAGGAACTCAATTATGAACACTGAAGGAGTAGAGAATCACCTGGGCCAACCGAGGAAGGTGATGATATATTTTTAGCTGGTGGATTGAGGGCAAGATTCATTGCATTACGAGCTGCCAGCTGAGCCTCAGAAAGTTGAGTGCCAGAGGATGGGTTTCCTCCTCCAACATTTATGTTGCCATTTTTCTTCCGAATAATTGCCCACCTCTGCAAGTACCAGAACAAACATACTTAGTAGATCTAAAAAGCAGAGTGAAATACAGCCACAAAGCAATAATTGAGAACTCAGATATAAGGTTTACTGTCATGACTACAGAGTTCTTGACAGAATTCACCATGAAAGTCAAAGTTAACATAGAAAAGAAACAATTCCGTCGCCGGGATTTGAACCCGGGAAAACTGGGGAAAACCCAGACATCCTGACCGGACTAGATGACAACGGATTGCTCTAATACAGCAGTATCTGAAAATTTATGGATGTGAGCCAACACGGCTTAACTCTGAAATGCAAATTGCTCAACAAAAAGTTGCACCGACTGCATACAATGAGAAAGAGCATAGCATTTCAACGAGTCATTTCTGAGGCAGTTGGATCCATAACTAACTAGCTATCTTGTTGATTCCGTCTATATGGGAGTATTTTCTTATTTGAGACAGGTACACAGTTTACTAAGAGTCGTGTCTATTTTTGGGAAATTCACTTTGTTCTAGCATTTAGTCTTGCATCTGAACTTTTTTGCTTAACCACTTCCAAGAATGAACTTGTCCAGTGTTCCGGTTTTACTAACAGCAAGGTTGTCTGATTTCCTAGAGTCTCTTCTTATCCCTTATATCTTTCTTATGTAACTGAAGGGAAAAAACTCGCATTGGTTATAGCATACGGAAAAAAAAAATTAAATACCAAATCTGATTTGGTTTCTCTCTTATTAAGGAAGATTCTATGTTAGCCAACCAGTATCTTGGCGACATGATATTTCAAGGCTACTGTATATTGATAGGATTTTCCAAACACTACATAATATCAAAGTACCTCGTTTTGGTTTCTAAAATGTTTGATTTCTAAAATGTTTGATTTCTTGCAATGTATTTCTATCCGCTCTACCACCACGAGGACAATCAATTTAAATTCTCGCCCAGATATAATCATATGGATATAAACACAGATGGAACCACTGGTGGTTAATCGAAAAGTTGCAAGGGCACACCCATTTCTTTTGGGTACATGTACATATACATATATGAAGATGAAAGTTCTTAAACCTATCCCTATTCATATATCATTTCCTATGTTGGGTATATATTCAATTCATACGGACACTGGTCCTGTCAGCTGTTGCCCGATGTCAATTGGAAAAAAAATACATGTAAAGTTTTTTTCTGGAAAACAGCAACAATATTTATTGTGAATAATACCCACAGAAAAATAAGGTTTTTGATATATCCGAGTGACACAGTAAACTAGGCATTTGAGCATTCATATGCATATATGAAGATGTAAGTTCCAAAACCTAAAAAAAATAAATGGTGGAAAACAGCTACATATATTTATTGTAAATAATACCCACAGAAAAGAAGGTTTTTGATATATTTGAGTGACACAGTAAACTAGGCATTTGAGCATTTTCCCATAAGCAATTGTTTGATACTACACTTTAAGTTGCAGGAAACATTGAACATGACTAGCCATCAATTCAAAAATTCTATTGAATGAAGCAGATCATCGTATCATTAATTGCCAGCTTACAATATTACTTACAGTTATATACCAGAGCAAAAACAAAATACATGTAAACCAGGAGGCAGTGGTGAAGCTAGTATTCAGGTGTGTGAGTGGAGAGGTGGGGTGGGGGCTCAAGATATGTTACTGATAACGTAAAGGAAGATCTTCCAAAATGGTATCCTTATCACAGTATCTATTTTGTGCCAATTTCATACCCAATTGGACTTTTGTTCCAATTTAGTCCTTAGTGTCCACTTTTATTCTGAATTGCATTTTTTTCTTAATTAAATTTTTTTATTGAACACGTGGCATATTGACCAAATTAGAATAAAATAGATATTGAAGGGGCTATTTTGAAAGAAAAGTGGATACTAAGAGGACTAAATTGGTATATATTCTATGTTTCAATTTACATAAGGAAAAAATGACACGTCAACCAATTTAGATGCCATAGTGACGAAGTGGACCCATTTGAAACAGAAGTGGATATTGAGGGGATTAAATTGAAACAAAAATCAAATGATACCGAAGGGATCATATTGGAACATTCTTCTCATGTACAAAGGCATAATCAATTCAGTAATATTCATATGAAAGAAAGTGTTTTAATAACAAGTGTGCAAATCTACATATTGGTAACTTCATTCTCCAAGGTCATTATGATAATTTTGTAATTAATTTTTTTCCCTTCAGTTCAATTTTATATTCATTTTTAATCCTTCAGAGTAAATTTTTGTTCCCATCCAAAAAAGATCTTCCATGTATATTTCCTACCTCGTTGCATTAGTTGTGATCCATCCTAAAAAATAAAAATAAACCACAGCATTCCATAACTCAAGTATGGAAAACTTATTCATTACTCTTACTTTTGACGAGTTCAGTAGTATAATCTGGACAGCAATAACACAACAAGGTATAAGGTATAGCAAATTGGATGCATATCACTAAAAAGATTCTTTCCTACAAAAGAAGAAAGTTGAAGGCTAACTAATCTCATCAAAAGAGAAATCCTTGTATACCAGGGAATCAGATGCAGTGTCTAGGGGTGCTTTTTCTTCTTTTTTGGGTTCGAATGCAGTACATGTCAACTTGAGATTTCAAAGTTGTGATATTGCAATACCAATGATTTTTACATCTTCACCCTATATAGTTAGGCTAGACAAGTAACCTAATTTCATTACCGGCAGTTAAATAGTTTGGGAAAAATTGAACTTCTGATCAGTTAGGAATACAATCCGATAACAGTTAGGAGTTTCATTTCAATTGTTATAGGAACAAAACAGTAAAACTTAAGAAATAGGTGTCACGTTTGATTTAGAGCAAAAATGGCCATGATAAGGTGCAATTAGTTAAAACATATGTAGCCAACAAGACGAATATAGTAAAATATATGCTGATGAAGAACACTACCAAATGAAATTTATAGTAGTTATAATAAGGAAAACAACCTGAGATAACTGTGAGGCAGTTCTATCCCCCTTGAAGTCTCCTTTTAAGATGTTGGCCCAATTCCCTTCGCCGCATTTTTGGACAGCAGCAATCAACTCCACATCCTCTGCTTCTGTCCATGGTTTTCTTTTCCTGCGAGGAGGAAAATTGCCACCCCCTGTTCCATTTGCATCTAAGCCTTCAGTAGATGTCACTGCAGGCAGCGGCTGCTTCTGAACACTAACTGGAACTGTAATGTTTATCCCTTGCATTGAACAAGGTGTTTTTGAATTTTCAAACGGAGCCTTGGACGAGTGGCCATTCGGTATATTTATAGTCAATGGAGCCTCCACCATTGAGCAACCAGGGTTACCAGAGTCACTTGAACCAGATTCCATCATTACCTGAAAAAAAAAACTTATATATATAATAGATCTAAAAATCATAAGATGCACCAGCTAGATTAATAAACAAGTCAAGCATAATGGTGGGTCCAAAAAAAACTATTTCGGAGAAGTAATATTTTGGACTGAGAACATAATTACAGCTCTTTCAACTTCCACTAACAGCTGTATGCATACTTGTGGATTACACTATCCCAAATGGTGCTGGCAGCTAACATACATTGATGACAGTACAAGTAGTATAGTCAAAGGAGCATCAGGTGTGCCCTAAATGCTCTGGCGCCTATAGTTCCTTTTAGCTGCTCAAGCAAAAGGCCTTCAGTCTTTTTGCACTTTAAGGACAACTCATCACTTAATGACAAAGCCAGGTGTGTGGCCAAGTGAGTTTGGTTGTTCATTGTAACATGTTTCTTCTGCTAGCAAATATATTGATAGAAATGCGTGAAGGGTTCTTCTGTCAAACTATTTTACTTGAAGATGAGCTATTATCAGGATAGAAGAAAAAAATGGACTATAAGAACATATAATAATTACATTCTACTTCCCATCTTTAACCCCGGCGCACAAGTGTAATATTCTTAGTCTGAGATAACATTATTTCTTTACCTAGTAAAATTTTAACTTACTAGGTGTACTATAAAAGTAGCTTGAGAAATTTGTGAACCACTTTAATAGGATGGGAACTTTTTTCACACCTAGCACCTCAGGCAACATACAGATCTGTTTTCCAGAGTTGAAGCCTTTGGCCCTTACTACCTTTTATATAAAATTTCCAGATAGGTCCAGCTCATATCTAAGCATGGTTGTCATTCAAATGTTCCTGAAAACCATGACTATATGATCTCTCGGATTCTTGCATAAGTTACAAAAACACAGGGAGTATTTTTTAAATCATAACTGATCTTGCATCATATCAAGCAGACATAAATGATGTGAACATCTAACATTCATTAACTATGCTAATTATTTTACTTACCTTCACACATGCTGTAGCCTCAGATGATGCTTCGTGACTTACTGGTGGGAAAGGTGCCAACTCGTACTCTAAGTCACTGTCCTCATCCTGCACACCAGTTATATTACCATCAAAGACCACAACAATATGCTAGCAAACTAAGAGAAGGGGACACAAAGCAATCAGATCATAAGACCAATTACAAAGTCACAATTCATCTAGCTTACAGAGTAATGCTAGAAGGTGTCTGCTGCAAAGTTTACATACCATGGAAACATTATTAACAACATTCAAAACATCTATGCAGATTGCAATCCAATCTTTTAAGGTAGAAATGAACTTACTGACTTTCATTAAGCATACATGCAACTGTCTGTGTGCAGTAAAAAAAAAAAAAAAGAAATGGTGTATTTTAAAATGTCGTCTAATTATAATTTTAACCACCAGAGCCACTGAATAAAAATTACTAATGAAACAAATATTTATCTATGCTGATAAAAACTAACATAATAACGACGATTCAACAGAGAAATAACGCTAGCCTTACAATTTCACTATCATATCACAATCCTTCTTTTCTTGAATAGGCACTTTAGCTAATTTATGTTTTGTATATGTTATCTTTGTACTACCCAGTATTCCCACAAAACAGATGGTTTTGCAACATTGTACAAATTTTCCATTCATTTAGGAGTATCCCACAATCATACATTCATACTACAATGACATCAATGACAGACAGCTGTCAGCTTGATTCTTTCACTATTAGGAGAACAGGCATCACTTTATCTGTTTGATAAAATTACTACAGGTCATATTTCGCTATTTTTGTATTTATCTAGATAGTAATGTCAAAGTGCTAATAAAGTACGGGTTTTAATAGACTCTGGGGGGATGGAAAGAAAAGTGAATTGAATGAATGCCTACTGACGTCATAAGGACCAAGACAGGAAGGACACATATAAATCATAAATTTGCTGCCCATGAGTCCCCTGAGAAAGACTCGAGGAAGGTATAGTTACTAGTTATGGTTAACACCGGCAACACCCATTTATCTTTTCTCGGATCCATAATATTATTATTATTATTATAACTTATTTCTAATTTTTCAGATACTTTCTTAATTCATTTAAAAACTAATTTTAGTTCTTTTTTCGCTTATTTTTCCTAATTCGTAGTGTAGGCAGTGATGTGTTGTTTCCGTAATATAATAAATGTTTCATTTGTAACTAACAACCAAACTTCTTTTTTACGAAACCGAAAAAAACAATGCCAGAAAATGTTTCCCATTTAAAATATAAATCTGGGCAAATTAAATATGCATCAATGCATTCCAGTAACCTCCCTCCTTTTAAATCAGTGACTCATACCTTGACCCTCACGCACCATTTCACCAATAAAAGGATAAAAAAACGCTAATTGAATCAACCAACGACCAGGCCAAGGAGAACTATAGATACTGAAACAGAAGTGCCGATGAGTAGAAAAGTTTCCTCAACAGTTTATCAGCACCAGAAAACAAGTGGTATCGCAAAGATGCTAATGACAACAAGGTTGCTTCACCATTGACAAACAATTAAAACTTAAAACCCATTACCCGAATTCATCTGGAATGGCTAACTTTTTAGGTCAACAAGGTTTTCCCTCTACTGCCATAGCCAGGATACACTAGCACTAATAAACAAAACTCCCAACCATACCATACCATTCTCCATTCACAAACTGATAAAATTCACAAAACCCTAATCTACAACAAAGCATTAACCAATAAGTAAAAGAGCAAAAAGGGCATAATTCTACAAATTTCAACAATCAAACACACGATTGGCACACTTACAAGAGGTTCGGCCCCATCTTCGAGCTTATCCAACAACGATTGCCGATAAGCCAAATGGCGCCACAGCATCTGGTACTCCCTAGCATTGGAAATCCCAGTCTCAGTGTTCTTCACCAGCTCCTTCCAATCGAGCTTGACGTCCGGGAATCGTGACACTTCCTTGAGCAATGCCAGCACCGTCGTGGCCGAGTACCTATCCGAAAACATCCCCAAACTCAAAATCAAACAATCTAAAATAACACAAAATTGAATCGGCCAAGCCAACACAATCTCCATAGCATCATCACCTCTGCAACACAGTGGCTATGTCGTCTTCGCTGATGCACAGCTGCTTCTTCTTTTTCCGAGCTCGCTCAATCATGGTAGTAAAATTGCATATTCCTGGGTCAAAATCAAGAATAGGAAGATCGAGAAAAACCCTAAAATGGGGGGTTTTTAGAGCAGCACCACCATAAACGAGTCAGTCGGAGAAGAGCTCGAGAGCAGGTTGGAGAGAGAAAGCGACAGGAGAGAGAGAGAGAGTCAGAGAAGTGAATAAGTACGGAACCGGAGTGACCGACCGTTGAAGAACGTGTCCTTCACGCGCCTTTATTGTGTTCCTATTTCCAGCCTGACGGAGTGACAGACGACAGTCTTCAATAGACTGAACCGCTCCAAACGGCGTCGTTCAGCGATGTTTGGGGAGGAAGAAATCTGGGACAACGGAATGACTATATTGCCCCTCGTGCAGTCGATGGCGGCGATTCGCTACGATGGTTGGTGGTTGAACGGCTGAGATTTAGTACACGTGTAATGTATTTAGTTGCCTAATTTTTTAATAATAATTTCTAATCTCGCCAAAAATACCTGACGAAAATATAGAAAATTGAAAAGAATATAAGTTTGGCAAGTTATATAAAATTTTAAGAATCAAACTTTATTGTCTGATGTATTTTATTAACAATTTTGAAGACATCATGAGACAAAAATAATATTTGATTATTTTTTGGGACAAAAAAATAATTAAAATGCATGAAACTCATATTATAGAACATAGTTAAGCTGTTTGGGTTTGGAAAAATTTGGAGAGGACGACAACAGAAGAGTTAGATTACAATATGTGACATTACTTTCATTAAAAAAATAAAAGATAGGTGACATGATAGTGACAACTAGTATTAGGATGAAAATGGAAAATTTTTAAATAGTTGAATGATATTTTTTTCACTCTTTCTATTTTTATAAGAATGAAAATATTTGACTGACTAGAAAGTATACTAACAAACTTTCACTTATATAAGGCAAAATATTTATTTTTTAAAATATTAATTTATTCAAAATTGATGTCGAATTACATACTTTGCAGAAACGTATATATTTGCTATAAAACTAAACATGAGTGACTTGATTCGCAAATAAAAACGACCAATACATATAGTTGGTTTAAATCATGAATGCAACAATAGAATATAAACAATTTTTGCTCTTTTTGTAAACATTTAAGGCGAGACAGTTTCAATTTTCAAACATAACTCACTAGTAGTAAAAAAAGATAGAGTAGAAACAAACATATGTTTTTACACATGTTCACTCAACAACATAATTTGAAATTAGACATCAGTAGAGTGGAATGTAGGGTTCGTAGAGTGGAATGTAGGGTTCCTATTGCGGACATTAGAAATGTCATGTTTGATAATCATCTCAATGGCGATATTTCTTCTCTAAAAAGAAAAATAATTGTCTATGCGTATCCTTGGACCTTATTAGACAGATAAAGAAAAATAATTCCAATATTGTCAACTCTACTTATGCTTAATAACTATATATTCCACTGTTTGACATTTCAAGAACAAATTAGTGCTTGAACTTTATTCTAATTAAACATCATTAACTGTAATCTAATCCTACAAAACCATCTAAAAAAGCCAGCCTACAGGCCACATCTAATTGAATTTTTTATACTAAAGAACAAAGATATAAATATGGTTCATCTTATCATGAAAAAATATTATATATAAGGCCAGCAACATCTCTAGCATATCACAGTTTTTGAGTGTTTAAAGGAAACTTGGTTTCAGGCCTTCACCACTCATCTGCTGCTTATATATAGCTACAGGACGGAAGATAAGTCTAGCAGATGACACGTTTGCAAACGGATATAACAATTACCAAACATCTCTGAGGTAACGTCCATCCATCTGGAGCTTTTTCACTATGGATTCAGCTTTTGACGAGTCGGCTCCTCCCTGAGATATTGATATAAGCAGATTTGAGAGTCAAGAAAACGAAAAATAACTCTTTCCCGAGCTGCGGGAGGGCGAAGTTGGGAAAATGGTGTTCATACCTGCTCCTGGACAATGGTATGCAAAGTCCGATGAACATCTCTAGCCATACCCTTGGCATCACCGCAAACATAAAGATACCCTTCCTGGGAAATTACTTTCCATATGTCCGCTGCCTGCAAATGATATATTTAGACATATAGTTAACGCAACTATTCACATGATTTCATAGTGTTCATGGCATGTTTACTTACTTTGTCCATCATCTTATGTTGAACGTACTCCTTTTGTGGCCCTTCTCGCGAGAATGCAACTATCAGCTCTGATAGCGCACCTTGATCCACAAAATTATTGAGCTCATCCTCATAAATGAAATCCTACAAACAAAAACCAAGACAATAGGTCTACATTGCACCAGCTAAAGATATTATAAAACCACATGTCCAGATGGCAACGGTCCTCACCATTCTGCGGTTTCTACAACCGAAGAAGAGTATGGCAGGACCTAGCTGAGCACCTTCCTCTTTCAGTGCCATTCTTTCCTGAACAAATAACACAGTATGTAATTTCTCCCTTTCAAACAAATAAGGCAAAGAATATGAGAAATTTATTTCGCACCTGTAGAAAGCCCCTGAAAGGTGCAAAGCCGGTACCAGGTCCCACCATGATGATAGGAACTAATGGGTTTGCAGGTAACTTGAAATTAGATTGTCTAATGAAAATAGGAGCCGAGCTGCAGTCATTGCTTTTCTCCAAAGGAACTGCATTCTGATTCATAAAAAAATTGAAGTTGAAGGCCATATACTATTGAACACAAGTTGCAATGAAAAAGATGATACTTTGTTATGTGGGCAATGAATGGATAAAATTCAAATAGAAATGGGGCTGAAACTAAAAGAAAGAGGTGTCAAATTATATCATTTTCAAGGTTCAGTTACCACCTTCATCCAGGTTGAGCACACCCCTTTATGAATTCTTCCAGTAGGAGTAGGACCATAAACTAAAGCACAGGTAACATGAACCCTATTGGGAGCAAATCTGTATAATGCATTGCAAGCAAGAATATCTCTCAGATATGAAGAATATCAAAATGAATCAACATTTGGCACAACAATAAGAGGAGACAATAACCTCGGTGAAGATGAGATTGAATAGTAGCGAGGCTGTAAACGAGGGGCTACTGCTGCAAAAAATACACCAATAGGAGGTTTTGCAGATGGAAATTCAGCCATAACCTCGAGAAGGCTTCTCTGACTTGCAACAACCCATTTTGAGTACTCATCCTGAAAATATGTTGGAAAAAAGAAAAACAATCATTACATAGACGTGTGCATATACCTAGTGACCTTCTGGCCATGGGTTCAAGTCAAGAAAATAGCAGCATCGCAAATAATCAAAATGAGGGAATCACATACCTTCCCCTGAGGCGATGATAAGAACTTGAGTCTCTCCGCTTCACTAGGTTCAACAGCATGAGCAGCCAAAGCAAGCAAAGCAGCCTGACAGCACAAATAGTTTGAATAAGTTAATAATCATAAACAAGAACCAGAAATAAAGAGACCATGGACACCAAAAATGGATGAGTATCACCTTTCGAGGCGGGTTCAGAAGATCTGCATATCGTGCCAATGCAGTACGGAGTGCACATGGACCAGGGAACGGTGGTTGCAATGAGCTTCCTAGAGCCGTGCCATCTTCATTGTCAGTGTGAATAGAGAACAGCAAATCTAAAGGTTGACCAAGCAACTTCCCAGCTTCTTCAACAGTTTCATCAAAATTCTCCACATAAACACCCACATGGTCTCCAGTTTCATATCTGAGAAGAAAAGTAAAGGGAAAAGAGATTGATCGTTAATAACTTCTTCTTTTTAATGCAAAAGCATACAACAGTTAAAAGCAATCAAATAAATGCACAAAACATTGAAGCCTGAAGATGGTTTATACACATCTAATGACAAAGATGGTGCAAGTAGAAGTACAAAAATGCGCAAGATCAATCAAGATTATGAACATGTTTCAGCACAGTAACAAGAAACCTCCAGATGGGAATGGAACATTGTACATATAAAATAGGAGCTCGTACACAAGTTCCACCCTTGTAAAAACAAAAATAACTTCAGTTCCATCATATTGAGTTTGAGTAAAGGAAAAAGGAGCTGCTAACCAGCAACATTTTATCATGGGGCAAGCTCAAATCCGATCTACTGAGATTGCACATATTCATGGAAACGCAATACATCCTGATTGCATCTTCACTCTATAATCGTATGCAATTATATGGCATTAGTATGCATCCGTTGCTAATTTAAGTACTGCTGCCACTAAAGCAACCATAACTCCTTCCCCTACAAATATGCTAGATATCTTATAATTCCCTTACTGACTTCTGAAATCTTTCCATGAAAAGAGACTTGGAATCTGTCAACAGTTCTGATTGCAAAGTGTTTATGGTTTACATTCCAAGTTTTCATTTCCCTTACTCTATCTCAGCGTTATTGATGGCGCAAACCTCTTTTGGAGCCATGGCGCAAGGTGCAAGGCGCAGAGCATGGCATGAGTCTTTTGAAATTATGGCACGCAGATCAAATGTAAAATAAATTTAAGGGGTAATTACGGTAAACCACCCTGTGTTTATGACCAAAAACACATGACCATCCTATGTTTTAAAAGTCGACAATTAACTACACTATCTTTTTATTGATAGTGTAAAATATTAAATCTAACAAAAATCACTAACACCGTTAACTTTAAGGGCCAAATGACCATTTTGCCTTCAATTTAACTTCAAATTTCCAAATGTATGCCATTGAAATTAGAAAAATGAAAAATGAGAAAAATAAA
>JAYMSZ010000690.1:0-17826 GCA_036897665.1 Pelargonium citronellum
TATGTATAGTTTATAAATGAGAAATACAAATTTTAGTAAATTCATTAGCAAGACTTGTTCCAAAAATCCTGAGCAGACAAGTTTTCATTCATCCCTTCAACTTGTTTCTAATTTCTAGATTATGGATTAGCTTGCTATAAATATTAGTATTATCATAAATGAATGCAGTTACAATTGGGAGTAGCTGCAGAGATGCTAGCTAATGAATAATGTCCAGTGATTTTGATGTACATGTGCTAGCTAAATAATATTGCTACAACATTCATTGTTACTTTGTTAGTATGTCATATCAACTAATGCATATTCTAAAGTTCCGAAGAACAAATTAAGGTTTAGTGGTTTACTAAATTACTAATCGATGTTCTTAGGATTCAAGTTGAATAAAGTGAACACAAAACCACAAATTGCATAAGCCAAACTTTATATATGTTATTTTTTGTCTTGTTGGGATAAGTTAAACAAAGGTGTTACTTAATTTACTTATAAACTTCAGTAGAGATTATTTTCTAACTAGTGGCCTTTGCTTGTTTTGGTAAAAAGGAAGTACATATATTAATCTAATTCAAGTTGAACAATGTACCACTTGCTAATTTTATCATTTCTATAACTAGCTGAAGGTGAAAGCAAAGTTTCTGCATCCAAAAGGGACGATCACTGACTTCAGATTTTGTTTACAATAATATTGGACATATACATAAACATGCATAGTTCTTTTTAACATTTACTCGGTTCTTTATTTATTTTTCCTTTACCCCGAAAAGGTATTGATAACATGCCTTAATTAACTCCCATAGCTTTATTCTGATAAATACATCGTTTTACTAATTTTGGGATTTGTATGCATGCATGAACCACTTTGGGTGAAGCTGAAGCAAAGTTTCTATACTTTTTAACACTTAATCTCTTTCTTTTTTCACCTATAAAAGTCATCACATACTCACATTCCTAAACACTCATCATCTATCAATCAGATCATTGCCAAGAATCCAAAAAAAAAATAAAAAAATGCAAGTGTCTCAAATGTCAGTAGTAGTAGTAGTAGTTTATGCCATGGCCTTAGGCTTGGCCCTATTGGCCCAACCCTCCCATGCCCAAAACTCCCCACAAGACTACCTAAGTGTACACAATACAGCCAGAGCACAGGTCAGTGTTACAGACATACAATGGAACACTACAGTGGCAACCTATGCCCAAAACTATGCAAACTCAAGAATCAGTGACTGCAACTTGGTACATTCAGGAGGACCCTATGGCGAGAACATTGCGAAAGGGAGCGGTACGTTCACGGGAACAGCAGCATCGAACTTGTGGGTGGCAGAGAAGCCTGACTATGACTATGCTTCCAACACTTGTGCTAGCGGAAAAGTGTGCGGACACTACACTCAGGTGGTGTGGCAAAACTCGGTTGGGCTTGGATGCGGTCGAGCTCAATGCAGCAGTGGCTGGTGGTTTATTGTTTGCAGCTATACTCCACCAGGCAACTATGTTGGCCAGAGACCATACTAAATATTAAGTAATTTGGTTCTCACCAAATTGAAGACTTTATAATATATACTTAACATGCAATAATGTGTTTGATGGAGTGAAGTTGATATCAGTAGCTACCATCATGCTGTTTCTTTTACTTCAGCAACTGAGAAGAGTAGTGTATTAATAATTAGCTCTCTCCTCTTTTATTTAGTTTGATAATTTGTTTCTTTCCCTTTACTTGGTTACTGTATCAAATAAAGTGTCTTCAACCTGAGGGATGTATTTGAGCCACTGTTTTAACAAAACTATGATAACATATAGTTCAAACTCTGTTCTTTTACTTTTGTGTTACTGTCAGATATTCTGTATACTACAACCTTTTAGGACACTTTTGGTAGGCTAAACAGAAAAACAGAGCATGTATAAACCTCCAATATTAGTGCTTGTTTGGTAACTCCGAGCTCAAAAGGTCTATCGATCAAAAGGAGATAAAATGAGGTAAAAGGTTTGTAAGTATCTATAGACATTTGATGTATTGTTTGGTAACTCCGAGCTCAAAAGGTCTACCGACTTTGATTTCTGTTCTAGTTAATTTATGAATAATCCTGTGGTTCACAAAGACCTTGGTAGTTGCAGAGTTGTTGTGACCTTTAGGTACCATACAGAAATTTGGTATCCTCCAATGTGGCCTCTCTCTGATTTATACTGGTTTTGCATAGATATATACATAATTAATCCCATGGTTTTGCATTGACAATAGCAACATATGGAAAGCTACATCAGATGGTTATGTAAATCATCACATAAACTTGGGTTATGTAAACAGTACACTTGATTTTTTTGTTTTTAAACATTCCCCAAGTTTTGTCCATTGTAATGTTAACAGTACATGTTTTTTGCACAACACCCATTGAAGTGTTTTTGCAATTTTATTTACTGCTTTGTTTTTGGTGGAGACATTATTCTGGTTTTTTCTTTTGAAGGCCAAACCCTGTGAAAAGAATTGAATTTCTCGAAGACAAAGCCGATATATGAAGAAAAAAATGTTCTCATTCAGTATACAAAATTGAAAAGTCAAGTATGATCTGTATACAAAGTAAGTCTAAAAGCCATTCCTAAAATGTTTCATCTACATCTAAAAGCCATAGATGGGAGTCTGTTGGTGAATCTGATGTAGACCAGATGAAGATGATGCAGAGCTGCGATATGTGTCCTTTAACCAATGGAATGACACAACAAATTGTATCAAAAATAACTTAAAAAACCCAACAGATTGTATCAAAATTAACTATATTCCATTGTGGTAAACCCAGATCTTCAAAATTCAAAACTTCAGAAACCCAACAGATTGTATCAAAATTAACTTCAAAGTCGATAACAAAAAATATGGTATTTGTAAATATGCAACTAGGTGTTGGAGAACAAAAAGGAATATGATTATGAGTTCAATCAAAACCCAAACAGGAAAGAAGGTATTAAAATTAAGAAAATCAAGCACAAGCACAAGCACAAGGCTTTCAGAGCAAAGGAAAAATAAATGTTTTTCTTGTATTGTTTTGTGAATAAAGTTCATTGCTAAACATGAAAATCATTATTCCTTCCTAGTTGTAGCACTGAGCAACGACATATATACCGGCCCAAGAAGTCGCCGTGAGAGCCATTCCCTCCGGAAAAGCAGTCATCGGTGAACGGTAAGCAGCCCTGGAGGAGGAGTGCTCCATAGTAGAGGAAGAAGCAATGAAATTACATTAATAACCGTTTCATTTATCAGTGCTGTTTCATGCTTTCTTGACGTGGATAAGCAAACCGGTTAGAACAGGTGAATTGGATTTAACAAGTCCGGGGTTTAAAACAATAAAAAAAATTAAATCGAGAGCCAACTCTAAAATTCAAACAAGTCCAAAGGGTGTACAAACGTTTTACCCAAATTAAAATCAGGTTGAACCAAGTTTATGCAATAGCTCCTTCTTGGATGTACGAGGTGATTTGACTTCTGAAAATGCTGCTTTCAAGTTGCCAAAAGCTTTCTGGTATGAAGATGTCTGGGTTTATTGGCAGTTTGGGATCACTAAAAGAGGATATAAATTGACTAGTGAGTCTTTTCCCCTCATGATTCTTTACAAGTCTATAATCATCATCCTCATTCTTCTTCTTTTGCAGGTTTAGATACTTCCAGTACTCTAGCTACGTGAACTTATTTGGTCAAAACAACATTTTCAAAAGTTAAAATTTGTTGAAGTTTGTCGGATGAAATTGATCTGACAATCAAGTAGCTCTACATATTGTGTCCAATACTATTCTTTTATGAGGACAAAATATATTGAGATTGATCAACACTTGATCAAGGAAAAGATTGTGTCAAAGTGCGTTACTATCAGCTTTGTTAACTCCAAAGACCAACACCAAATTACTTCAAGTGCCTCGCATAGGCTATACTTGTAACTATATAACCTATACCCTCTAGTTTGAGGGAGAGTGTTACGATATGTATAGCACTACTTTAGGAGTTTGTATACAAATAGAAATGTAACCGTAAATTAGAGTTTCCTACCTCTGGTGTTTTCTAGTACCCTGTATAAATTAAATGTTGTACTACTCACTCCTTCATTTTGTAATAAACAAAGTTGTTTTGTTGTGTAAGTTAAGAACTTATAGAGGATAAAAGAGGTAAAACAACAATTTTTATCTTACACACAAAATCAAAATGAAGTGTGAGGACTTGAGGTTGTATAATTACCCCTTACATTTACATTGTTAAGAAGAAGGTGGGCAAAGAGTGGCATATATCATCTGTCTTAAATCCATGCAGCGACATATCTCAGATAATACGAGGAAAAACGGCAAAAACCATTTCCATTTCATTAATAAGAACATTTGTAGCAATCAAGAATCAGATAACAAGTTTCCAAACTGCAGCCTATGCTTTGGTTATATAATACAATTACAGTAAATAGAAAGCTCATCTTCTACCTATACATCTTTCAAGCTATCTGAATAAAGAAGGCATCAAACAACATTATGTTACAGGAGAAAGGACTGAATTCTATGTGAGAGAGTTAGAGCTTTGTACAAGGTATCATGATACAGTGGGAGTCTCTGCGGAGGATATCCCGAAAACAAATTACCTAATGTGGCCAAGGTTTACCCAAAATTGTTACCCTTGGGTGCCAGAGGACAGATCCATCACATTCACACTAGGCCCCCAATGTAGAAAACCTCAACCTCTAAGTCAATAATGATAACCACCCTACGCGTGTCAAACCTGATCTGTTAATGTGATTCATCACCGCTATCTTCCGATACAACAGCATCTATCTTGTCCGGCAAGTACAGGTCAAAGCCTTTTTTGCAAACATCCGCAAACCACGACTTTGACCTTTTCCTTCAGGTCACCTTGAAGGCTGTCTGCTGCACCAGTGCAGAAGGGGTAGCTTAAGATAAATCTTAAGCAGTGTCATTTCCCGCCACCATAGCCACAGCTCTATGGCTGGAGGTCATAGGCCCGGGGACAAATCAAACTTGATGTTATGTTTCAAGCTCATTTTTCTTTGGAGTTCTAGATTTCTCCATTTCAGCCTCTTTCGCAGCTTTCTTCTTATCTGCTTCAGCCTGCTGTATATTTTCTTCGTGCGCTTTCCGAAACAGCCTCACAAAATTTAAGAGAGTTGCAGTAACTGCAATGTAACAATCAATATGATGAAATCAACCTCAGAATTACCAAATATCTATACCATATTCAACAACAACAAAAAAAAAAATGGTACAGATGAGATGCTAATGTTGATTCCTTCAAAAAAGAAAACAGAATGAAGGTCATTCTAAAACATTTATAATGGATCAAACCATTTGATTCCTTGCATGACTATTACTTATCATATTCCCAATATCTCCCTCTTTTACTCTTCGCCATACATTCTTTACAGCTGATCTGAAGCTTCCTTTCTCTTATGAAAGCTATACACCCCGCTCAACAACATCAATGCCTTTTCGTTTCTCATGTTCCTAGATTTTATCTCTATGCGGTAGTAGTCACTACATTCTGGCATTGCAACCTAGTAGCTAAGGCTTTGGGCTCAGTTGAATAATAGTAGGAAACCCTAATTCCAATGCCTATCTTTTCTCAAAAAGAAACCCTCTCATCTAAAATTTGTCCAGTTCGGAAATTATGGCTTCAACTGAAAATGCAAAAAATGGTTAAAGGAAACTCTGCCATATTTTGAGAGCTAATGCACCATTTTGAATTTTGAGTAAGTTTATACATTAAATGCATTTATAGGATACATGTTATTGCAGTGACTTACCTTGCTCAAATGGGTAACGGGCAGGATCCTCACCAAAATATAATATAAGTGCATCTGCATTTCTACCCTGTCCACCAAAAAGATATAAGAAGACATGATTAACATAAGATCTCAATATTATTTAATAAAGTCTTAAAGAGAATTAATAATTAGGTAATTACCACCACAGTATATAGATTTGTCACAGAAGCCACTTCTGCCTCTGCATGACCAATGAATCCCTTCAATGTCTGAACTTCATACAAAAACGAAAGGGCAGGAATTACCAACAAGTGGATGCAGCAAAACTAAAGGCAAAGTGGCATACTATAAGAATATCTTTACATAGTTGTGGAAAGAGCAAAGATTTATCTCTTCTATAGACAATAGGGATTACATCAGTGTTAAGAGAATGGGAATGTTTTCTGAATCATATACATAATTACAGTCCTCCGTTAAATGACTATATCTATGTTCTATCCTTACCTAATTACACACGAGAGAGAAGAAAAGAAAATGAGGGCAGATAAAACATAGGTCAACTTCTCCAAAGAAGTCCACAACGATGAATAGGTACATGTTTAATTCTCAGCTCCCTCTCTAACTAATTTACCACACTAACAAGAGAATGCAGCAACACTAAAGGCAAACTATAAGAATATCTTTACATAGTTGTGTAAAGAGAAGATTAATCTCTTCTAGATAATACGGAGTACCAAGTACATCAGTGTTAGGAAAAATGGGAATGTTTTCTGCATCATATTCTTTGGGCCAAGAATAATATGAAATAATAAAACTTAATTCCCCTAGATGAACAAAATTGCAGCCCTCCGTTAAATGACTATGTCTATGTTCTGTCCTTACCTACCAACACAAGAGAGAACAAAAGAAAATCAGGGCAGAAATAACATAGGTCAACTTCTCCAAAGAAGTCCACAACAATGAATGGTTACATGTTTAATTCTCAGCACCCTCTTTAACTAATTAACCACACTTGAGCTTCTCAAAATACCCAAGAGGCTGAAATAAATTACCCTGCCATCTAATATATAGTTATTGTGAACTTCTACAAATTTGCCCACAATAAGGACACGTGTACACTGAGTTACCACTCTGGGGACATTTACGAATAAAAATTGGCTTTTCGGTTAAACAAAGATTTAAATTGCACTTCAGAGAGAGAGAGAGAGAAGGTCCAAAACCCTCACAAATTGCATATGGAAATATTCATCATCAATTCATAATTACCCATCAGGAACTCATCAATCTTCTGTATGATGTTTACTTTTATGATTCATCTTCAAATAACTCAGCCCAATGAAGCATCTACATTAATTTGCTTCATTCTGAGTTCTTGTAGTTGTTAAGGCAGAAATAAAAGTTCACACCCAAAAGTTTAACTAGACAAAATACAACTGGTACTCATGAAAATGATAAAATATGTTACTTACAAAAAAAAAATGATAAAATATGTCACCAACAAAATTTAGGTTTTAGACTGAAAAGTCTTAATGCAGAGATGCCTTCAGATGTGAATAAATGAGTTAGAAACTGATGAAGCAATGGAGAAAGGGTAAGGTTTCTATTTTAGACATAGGTTACATTTTAAATCCATAGTTTATGGGAGCTCTAAATCTGATACTGATAATATATTAATGTGTACATTATTTGAACTCTAGACTCTAGAGCTCTGGGAATTTTCATCCTCAGCAAAAGATTTGGAATATGCAAGAATCCATAGCAAATTATGTCCATTTAGGTTATCCGAGCTTGGTTTGAAGTTTCCTATCTGCTTCAGACTTTCTAGGAATCTTAGAAAAAGCCTGTTGCTTTTCAAGATAGCCTGTAATGCGTTTATATTCTAGTGCTTCATATTACTGTCTGATGCTATTTATAGTTAGAAATGGTTGCAACCACAGTGACTTGCTCCTATGTCAATCCTGGAAACAAGGCAATGGAGCCTGCACGCGACATCTGATGGATATACGCGTCCTGACATTGTGTCCCCAGAAGTCCAGAACTCAATTTCGTTGTTTGACTGTAGAAGGCTGCATGCAATACTATACAGTTCAACCTCATTATTTTTCGTAGCTACACTTGATGATATGTGAATTATCGGTTTGATTTTACTGAAGTACTCAAGTATCTGGCGTCTTGGGCATACTGTTGAATGTTATGTTACAAAGAGTGCAAGGATAAAACACTATTCATTTGGGCCTCCTATTTGATAATTATTTGAACTTCAGTCCCGAGTTGTCCATCTGAAAGAATTTGTGTCCCCTGGCAATCTGAACTTCTTATCTGCTTGCTACTTTTCTGACACTCCAATTGAACACTGAACAACAAATCATCCCCAACCCTATATCTTATAGCCTATGCTCAACCATAAAACCATATGATGGCCAGAGTTTACATAAATTTGATCGGTAATTTTAAATACTTTAAGCCTTCAACATCTGCCAATTCCACCATTTACCAAATCAGAAACCTAAAACTTATCCTCTATATTTCTAAAATCAGAATATATACTAACCATGGCTCACCAAACATGGGATGGTAATTAGGTTACTAACACTCCATTACACTGCATTGAGGACAGCCATATGTATAATTATTTTTGTAACCATACCTCATAAAAGGTCCATGCAGAAAAGAAATAAATGTACAGAGTTTTTAGATGATTAATAATTGACTACTTGATATTATTAATTATAGACTTACAGCAATAAATAGAAAAACAAATTGATACTATTAATTATTTCAAAGCATTTCAGGCCAGAAGGTTTTGTAGCTCAAGTATAAGCACCTGGTTCGATTTATTTTACGTGAGAGGCACAAAAATTCAACTATTCAAATAAGTTAACAGTGTTATTTTAACTGGTGCAGTCTTTCATCTTTCAAACCATGTTAAGAAATCAGATTTATAATAGGAATGCAAATCTTAATGGTCTTCTTATCCAGACAAAAGAGTTCGGGAGCTAGGCTTAAAGTATTTCTCATGCAACAAAACAAAGCAGATAGAGTTGTCTTTACTCCAACAGTTTTAATGCAATACCATACTTGCAAGCTTCTCTATAACATCTACAAAAAGCTTGTATCAATTCCCAAGTATCCCATATCCAAAACTTAGTTCCATTTAAGTTTGTTATTCTGAAAGTGGGTTGAGAGAGTAATATTAATGATAGTGATACATAAATAAACAGCAACTAGATGGAGTGGAATTCTTTATGTTGGCACCCAAGAAAAATATGCCAAAGAAAAAGCATCACAAGTCACTCAATTTTTTTTTTGTTAAAGGACCCAAAATGAGTATGTACCTTACAGAAAACTTCGGAGACAGGACCATCATTACCAGAGGCAAGGAACTCCTGCTTGACCTTTTCTAGTCCCTTGATTATAGCTTGCATTTCTTCTGCTAATGACTTCAGTTGTATCTGCAACAAACAGGGCCTATGTCAAAATACAATCTAGCTGTAATGCATATAATAAATACTAGCAGATGATAACCTTAGTTGCAGCTTCCAAGCTAACAAGGTCCATGTGAAAGTCTAGAAGTGCTGGTGACTTATCAGCCAGGACCTGAGGATCAAGAAAACCAATTTTAAGATTAACTACAAACTGGCAAGAGACAATACGAAGCAGCAGCAGAAAACAAAAGGTTTTCAGACTTCCATTCATAATAACCAAATTGAGGAAGAATGGCAATCAAAAGCAATCTCACAAGCAGTTGGTGGCTTGACTAGCACTTAAACTAACCAGTGCACGACCAGAATAAAATAGCAATTTTTCATACTTGTTTTTCTCGATATTTTACTATAAAGCCACAAGATTAATATCATTCTAGACTATCTTATTCTAAGGTGTTAACATAAACATTAGTACAAAACAATATTACTAATGTTTCATACATCTAAGGAAATGTAATAGCGAACAGTCACAAAAGTGTCAACCCATGGGTAAAATTCGCGGGTCGGGGTGCTATAGCCTGCAGGCCAATACCCTGCAGATAAGAGGCCTAATTGCTAGGTCCAACTATGAGGAATACCTCCAGTACAATGCTTCCAAACAAAGTTCATCTAGCCATTTCTTTCGTTGCCAACACTAG
Organism: Pelargonium citronellum; assembly: GCA_036897665.1. Taxonomy (NCBI): domain Eukaryota; kingdom Viridiplantae; phylum Streptophyta; class Magnoliopsida; order Geraniales; family Geraniaceae; genus Pelargonium; species Pelargonium citronellum. The sequence continues at coordinate 9,856 of JAYMSZ010000690.1, forward strand.
TAATTTTCTTACATGCACACTCAATCGTCTTCTCTCAGGAATTAAGTCATTGAGTATAGGACTTCAGCACATTTCTAGAAATACAATTCTTTTTACTCATGTCTAGTTTTGCATATCTTCCGAGTGCTACTCTTGCAAATGCGTCCAAATCTAAGGCTAAAGGTCTTGGGGTTGTCAAACCTTTGTCATCATTATATTTACATTTCTTCTATTATTATTATTTTGCTATTAAATACCCTTTAATCCTCATTTATATTAGCAAGTTAAGTCACACTCTTAACTGTTTTGTTGCCTTTTCCAATGATATTGTTTTTCTGCAGATCTGCACTACAGAAGAGATTATTGGCGCAAGGCGTGAGTCACAAGAGTTGTATTATCTTCATGTGCCTTCATCTCCAGCTGCATCTACTTCTATTGAGTCTCCTCTTACGCTCCACAACCATTTGGGACACTCATGTAGATCAGGGTGGAATTCGTCAGTCGAAATAGCATCTCATCAGACATTCTCAGACTAAAGACTTAGATCGCCTTAAGTACTTCTTAAGTATTGAAGTTGCACATTATAGTTATCTCTCAGCGTAGGTATGAGCTGAACATTCTTCGATAAACCGAAATATTGGATTGTCTTCTAATTGACACCCCTATGGGTCCAAACGTCAAACTTTTTCCCGAACAAGGGGAGCCCTTAGAAGATCCTGGAAGATATCGTTGAATCGTTAAAACATAGAATTATCTTATGATTACTCGGCCCGACATCTCAATTGCAGCAACCGGGGTAAGTCAGTTTCTCCCGTCTCCATGCAACAATCACTGTGACAAAGTGGTATACATTCTGAGATACATAAGGGTACTTAAGGTCAGGGTCTATTATGCAAAGACAAAAGGCATGCTCAAGTCATTGGATACTCATATGCTAATTGGGCAAGATCCCTGTCAGATAGACGTTCTACATCAGGTACAATGTAATGATTGGCGATGAATCTAGTCTCTTGGAAGAATAAAATCAAGATGTTGTAGCTAGATCCAGTCCAAAAGTCAAATATCGAGCCATGACTTTAGCAACATGTGAACTTATTTGATTAAAACAACTTCAAGAGTTAAAATTTGTGGAAGTTTCACATATGAACTTGATGTGACAATCAAGCAGCTTTATATATTGTGTAAAATCCAGTGTCACATGAAAGGACAAAACATGTTGAAATTGATTGTCACTTCATTAGAGAAAAGATTATGTCAGGGTGCACTACTACTAGTTTTGTCAAGTCCAAGGACTATGTTAGATATCTTCACCAAATCCCTCTAAAGGCCTTGCGTTGACTATATTTGTAACAAGTTGGGTATTAAAATATGTTAATAGTACGTAGTTGAACATATTCAGGAATTATACAAAGTTAGGAAATACAGTTGTACATTAGTAGTTTCCAAATTTTTTCCATTCTTCTTGTATAAGTACATGGTTATTCATTCAGTAAATATACAATTCAATTCTTCTACCTCTACACCTACAAATCATTAAGCATACTTAGCCATAAATTCAAGATAAAAAGTATAGAAAATGACTTTCACGAGAAAATATGGCATTTAGACTAGGTCCATTATCTTAAATCAGAGTTCGAGAATATGAGTTCTCATTTAACATTCTGCATTTGGTAGAAGCTAGGGAATGTAACTGATTATTCCAAGCCATAACATGTCAATATTTAGCAAAGGAGAAATTTAAGAGTGAGTAAAATACTAAAATTCCTACATTGAACTTTCTAATGCTCCTTTCTACCACCACTTTCTATTTTGTAATCTGACTTTAGTGGAAGCATACAATATATTGATGATTCTCAGATTCTGTACATTTAAATTTGAACCCCCATGGCGCAAATATTTTAAGGATACTTAACCAGTACAGGCGTACAGTAAAAATTTCTAGGAGACTGAGGAAATGTTGAATTATCAAAATTTGTTTCCCTCCGATTTCATCTATTTATGGAGTGTTAAGACCTAACTCATTTGCATACTACACTTAAGGTCTAAGTTTATGGATAAAAACTTCCATCTAGATCAGTAATGATTAAAAGTGCATAACTCTCTACCATGAATTCAAGTTCCATGGTATACTTCTTATTACAAGAGGAATACAAGAGGAATACCTAGATCAATAACTTCTTGATAAGCAATTACCACTTTTATTAATAAAACTTAATATTCCCATGAGAGGAATAAGAAAGCAAGACATACACCAAGGATTAAAGGAAACAAGCGTGAAATGTACAAAGTTAATCTATGATCAGGAGGGTTTTGGGTTTTCTCAGATTCCTTCAATCTTGTGGTGCCAAGACTCCAAATAATTTGCACATTAGAGTACAAGCAAGAAAAATTAAAAAAATTGGATCAAAAAGTTTCAATCTAGAGTAGTAATAATTCAACGAAGTTCTACTTAATCATTAAATCATCAATAGATTCAAGTAGTCAATAGTTTAGAGTTCCTAGTTTCAGCTCATATCATCTATCCGATCAAAATAGTATGCAGCATCATTCCTCTTACTCATTCTTTACTACACTGTGTTACTAATCAAACCATTATGTAAATCTGATCAACCAAGGACACCCTGAAAAACAAATTGAATTTTTACCAAGCTGCAGTAAATTTTTAACCAAATTTGTGCATCTACTATACACACCCAGCACAGATATATTATAAATCTATTATGTTAGCCAAAGACAAAGATGGAGAATGTTATTGTGAAGCAGGTTTACATAATTGCAATTGACATACAAGAAAAACACATTTATCACAATACCTTGCAAAGATAGTGCATAAGTGTCATCTTGCTGTTGGAAGCACGCGTATCTGTAAGTTTCAAGAGACTATCCAACTTGAATCCAACTGCAGAACCTGTTAATATAAGATATGAATCATTTGGCACCTCATTTCAGACATAATATTTAGCAACAGAAAGGTATCCATTGAATTAGCAACAAACATACTTTAAATTAGATATAATTTCTATCTACCTATTGTGACTATATCATACTCCCTATGTCCCTCAAAAATATCCCAATAAAGTAAACCCTCTGAAAAAGCTGGGGGCGGGGCGGGCATATATAGTTCTAAACATCCTAATTTACAGCTAAAATCCAGAAGCATGCTTCTAACATTTTCCTCTCTTGCTAATCAGGTTAGTCATCACTTCTTTCGAAGCTGGACCAAAAGCCAAGTCAATAATTGATAGAGCAAGGCGGATAGCTTGAGATACAAAGTTAGCCCACCACAGTCAACTAGTTTAGGAGGATCCTAATTGTTTCAACTTACTCACAAGGTTTGCATATAGCCATACACAATACAGGAAATCACCCATAGTTGGATAGGCATTCAAGTTTAGGGAGAGATCCATCTGAGGCTAAACCCGGACTATCCACCACAACAATTAAAATAATGTAGTTTAGGGTTTTGTAGTTTTTAGATATATCTGTACAGTTAACTAATTTTAGAAACAGTAATAATTAATTTCTAAATAATAATTTTTAAACTAATTAGGTATGGGTACAACACATTTAAATTAGTTACAAGGGAATGGAGAGTTAACTACTAGTCAAAATGTCCACAATGTTTGAAGACAATTATGGGAAGAGGGGAGAACTACCCCTGTTGTCCAACTCGGCCCATTGGACCAAATATTGAAAAGAAAAAAAAAAGTGTTTTTATAATACTCTTTTGTATGCTCCGTGATGTAAACAAAACCACTTGTGGTCAACAAGAAAGATTGAGACAGATATGTGCGCCTTCAACGAGAATTGGTAATGACATCAAAAATGGGTGTAGGGTGCCTAAACAGGGGGTATTCATAAAACTGTCAAGGGAAACATATCCAGGAGTGAAGAAAAAAAAATGAACCTCAAGAATGTGACTAAACTTATAAAAGGGAGAGAGAATTCACTGATCATTCGACCCATTTATGTATTCTTTAAGGGGACAAAACAAGATATATTATTTTATTTTTTTCGTATAACTTATAGTATTCAAGGAAACAGGGACCAAGAGCAGTGAAAGATCTGGAAACTAAAGAGGGAGAAAGAGATAGCTGTTAATTTGTAACGATCCAGTAACAAAAGAGTAGGAATGCAAGTTGCATTAAATGCATCAAATGTGAGAAATGCAGTGCAACAGAAAATGAGTGTGGTGAGGAAACAAGGAATGAGTACTTTGACTATTTAATGGAGGCCATGTTGGTGTAGCCCAAGAGAGCTTAATGTTTCAACTGAAGATAGGAATCGTAGTTTTTTTCCAAGGCATACAAGGAAAAACATTTCTTATTTTTACACAAACAATGGATACCAAATACGTAAGTTTAATTTTCATTCGATAAAAGTACTTGTAAATAAATAGGTTCTCACCCCGTGCAGTTCCTTGGTTCAAAGTATTTCCCAGATAAAGAATTTTCTTCATAATATCTTTCAACTTGAGGGAATTTCGAACCTATAATGAAAGATAGAATAACAAGCTTAAGGATATACAATAAATACACACTCCCACAAACTCAATGAAAGCCTACAATACACTTAGTGACGCACCTCCTGGCATGCAGAGTTCACAGTGTTTAAACTTCTTTTGAATTCAATAATCTGCAAAAATAGGGATGAGGAAAATCAATAATTAGACAAAGATGAAGTATAAAACTAAAAAAAACAGTAAGTCATTCAAATGAGACAAGCATAGCAGATACCACAAACCTGTGTGCCAAACTGAATCTTGAAGGCAAACACTCGCAACTTAGACTCTACCCGTGGCACTTTCATGAGCTCCATGAAATACTGGAACATGGAAATAAAGAATGAATTATTCTCTAGGTTGTTTTAACGACAGTATTCAAGTTATCTAACACGACAGTTTTAAATTCTGAACAAAAAATGGGCAATCAAGTATAACTACCCCATTGTATTGCCCACAAACACATAATTACCCTATTATTGTTGTCATGTCACTTAATTAACATGTGTTTTACCCCCTCATTCCATTAGTAAAATTGTTGTAGTGAAGTTAAAATGACGATTTTACCATTCATGTAATTTCAAATTTACAAGTAATACCCTAAAACTGAAAGATCCTGGCATAGATTATTCACAATTACGAATATTCTGAAGCATGAATCTTCAAATTTTTGCAGATTACAATGTAAGAAAATCATTAAAAAAAATTCCCCCCAAAAAATGAGTATAGATTTTCTTCTATGTTATGCATTTCTAAATATAATAAAATAAGAATCAGATTGGATGATATACATTCAACAAGGGGGACATATACAATTACATTACATTGATACAAACTTGTTTAAACTTATTTGGTTTCAATTATTAAGAAGCAAATCCTAGCAACTAAAAACCACAAACCAGGGCTTTTTCTACAGGGTTTGAACCAAAAGATCAAGTTAAAAAAAAAAAGGAAATTAAATAAATTGGAACAAAGCAAACCTCAAGAATTTCAAGTTCCAAATCCAAAGGCTACAAAGTACGCCAGTGAAGAGATAAGTTGAAGCTTATTTACAGGTTACATTACTAAATATGAAGAAAAACAAACTTAAAAAGGAAAAATGGTTTCCTATAGATGATAGAGAGTAGAGACAACATGAAGAAATCCTACCAAAGAAAATTAAGGAAATGTGACACTTGGTATATAAATGTTATGAGAAAAAGTATTAATGTTTTCCATGTTAGTTAAATTAACCAAGAGAGATGCCCATGGTTCAGGTCTAAGGATCTCCTATAAAGTAAATATTTAGCTATCAATTGTAAAGATGCAATCTAGTTTAGGTTTCTTTCGAATAAAAGTGTTTCGCATCGAGCACTTGTTCCCCTAGCGGAAGTTCGCTTTCCTTTTTTCCTCGAAGGAAATCTATTCGAAAAATAAGACTCTAGACCAATGGAAGTCAGTGTTACTCAAACAAAGTAAGGTAAATAGGTACTCTAAAAGCATCATTCCAACCAAACCATACTGCAAAAGAATTCAAAGAAATCAGGTCCTCTCTTACCAACCCATCATAAATTCTTTAAGACCAAGCATATCTCTTACTCAATCACCCTTCAATAAGGATTGAGCCCAAGGCTCCAAGCTCTATCTCCGAATCGAGCCCATGGCCGAGCGACGTCGTTGTTTGCTCCTAGGTCTTCAATCTGGACCGCGATCCGCCCAGATCATCTAGGAGGTCCACTTACTTAGGCACAGTTATGAGGATTGGGTTTAGAAGGGGACAGTCGAGAGAGGAAAAAGGTTGCTATGGAAGAAAAAGGTGTAAGAAGAAAGGTAGAGACTAGAGGTAGAGATGAGGTTGGATTGCAATGAGAGGAAGAATTTGGTGAGAGGAGGAAAGAGAAAATAAAGGCTGAAAAATGCAATTAAAAGAATAAACCAATGGGTAAAGCAAGTATTTTAAAGAATTATGGGACGTGTATGTCCAATGATAAAGAAAAGTAATTTTTCATTAACTTTGATTAACAAAATTATAAGGGTAAAACACAAGTAACTAAGTGTCCTGAAAAAGAATAGGCTAGTTATGAGTTTGTAGGCACCCGTACGGGCCCTAACATTATTTGGTGAAAGGATTAATGTCTTTGGCCCTAACATTATTTGGGAAATGACTTAGTTGTTATTACTTATTACTGTTTTTGTTGTTGCATATACATTATTCTGCATGCTTCAAGATTGCATCTAATTGAAAAATAATTTATTTTAGTTGTTAAAGAAACTTTTGCATACCTGTTCGCACTTCCCCAGAGTCTCCTTATTGCCAGTAAAGTTCTATATAATTATAACAGAAATTAGAACAACATATAAGAGAGGAAGAAAAAAATTGTGACATATTCAAGGTTCACCATCTTCATGCAAGAAAGAATTAATATAATATATATCACCTAGAGATAGAAGGGAACATCACCTTCAGCAGTTCCATCTCCTCTTTAGTGGGACAGAACTTAATGAGATTTTCCACTTGATCAACATCTAAAACAGACTCATCCATCGCTAGTACTGCAGCCTGAAACAAGCATGCATGTATGTATTTTTAGCTAATAATGAATGATAAAATATGCTAGAAACAATAACAACCAAGCTGTTTCCAAAAAAATGTTAGAGCTGGCTTCATGAATCCTCTAGCAATACTCTTTGGATTCTCTGCTCATATTTTACATCCCCAAATCATCTTATCTAATGTTATCCCCTCTATTAACCAATATACTACCTAGTCTTTACTCACTATCTCTTACCATGTTAACTTAGGCATACTCCTATCCTTCCAGTTTCTCCCAACTAAATTCTCACCTTTTCTGAAAGGATTACTGATATTCCTACACTCCATATGTCCAAGCCGCCTCACACAATTTCTCGAATATTCTCATTCCACCTAAGCACTCTTATATTTACTACCTCCGTCTAATGGCTTAGCAGCCTCTTTGCAACCAAACATCCAGTTTCATATATCATAGCCGTTGTTTTAAATAGCCCTTGAGGCACACACAGAGGCGCACATTAAAGCCTCAAAATCATCAAGGTGAGGTGCTTTCGCTGAGACATATTTTTTTGCTGCATTTCAGGGGGACCTCTGTCAAATTTTGCTCTTTCACCATGTCATTTTCAATTAAAGACTCATCATTTGGTATATCAAATAGGGACAACAATTTTTTGTCCCATATTATAAGACCATAATTAATTTTTTGTCTAGTAAATTGAGACTTCAAAGATGGAGACTCCTCTTTTAAGGGTCCATAATTTAAATCCAGTCTATCACCTCAAACGCGCACTGGGCCTCTTAAACACCAAGCATAGCTAGCCATATAGCTACTCTATAGAACTTTCCTTTCAGCTTCAGAGACATTTTATCATCATACAAAGCTCATGAAACCCTACTTAGATCCAAGATACCTAAAATGGTAAGTTTTAGTCATTTCCTCACCTTCTAGCATAATTGAATCACTATCCCCCAACCAACC